>JAQFXN010002818.1:0-11924 GCA_034693365.1 Liacarus xylariae
ATTAAAACTCTACGTCTAGTGATTTATTAGTAAATTATTACACAAATATGTTAATATATTTAAGCTATTTTAGATTTGTCTATTTATCAAATGAGCAAGGCAATAAAATTAAATGATTTATCTACTATAGTCAACTATAGTAGCAAAAAAAATTAAATAAAATAAAGCTTGATTTATAATTGCCAATTGAGCTTTTTAATAGAAAGCGTTTGACCGCATTAATTGAGAATGCTCATCTGATCATATGTTTCTCATAATGTTTAGATTTACTCTCTGAAGAATTTATTTTTAGCCACAACTTCACACATTAACCAAAACCGGTTTTCATATGTGAAATACAAAACTACGTACAGAAAATGTTGAGGTAATCAATGCCCTCTTTATCTGTAAAAAATTCTCCCAAAATATAATTTCTTGACTTTAAAAAAATCTGATCACAAAATACAGAATCCCTGACAGACGTACTAAATGTGCGAAAAGAAATTAAAATACAAAACCAAATGTCAAACAAATCGATTGCAGCGATAGTATCGCTAAAAAGCAAACTTCGATATACTCTGTGAAAGTCAGAGACAATCGAAATCCATAGATAACTATCGATAAGGAGAGGAATATTTGGTTTTTTTGCAATGTTTTTGCTTTTGAACTGAAAACAAGAGACAAAAAAATAGAGACGAAAAACACGCAGACATTTGTGTGCATTAGTCGAGGGGTTTATTAGACCAGAGATATCAACAACAATGTGAACAACAATTGTGTTAACAGTTATTTAATTGCAATTCAAATCCAATACTTATTTAAATGATTTAATTAAATGTTTTTCTCGAAAATAATTGATTAATATTTGATAAAAATTTCAGTTTGTATTCAAAACACAATTAAATGGTTTGTAATTTAATGTAATTTTTTCTAACTTTTAGTTTTGACTCAAAAATTAGTTGAATTTTTTTGGGTTTAATTTTTTTACATATTTTAATGAAATTTAATTACATTTTTAGTTTGATTTTAATTTTTGACTAATTTTGTTGTGTTTTTCTCCTTTTTTTTAGACAATTATTTGTTTTGTTTATTGAATTGAATTGATTTTAATTTTATGTTTGATTCAGTCATTAATACGTATTTATTGTAGTCTTGAAGTGAACTCAAAAATTAATATCCATTTAAAGGAAGATTAAAATGAAGTCTATTTATAAACTTATCTATAAATAACACTATAATTAAACTCATTGTTTAAATACAAGAAATAATTGATTTTATTCATTGATTTCTTTGACAGTCTTTAGCAGCAGATGAGCCGTCAGTTCTGCCGATAGGAACGGATGTTTCGGCCAAATATAAGGGGGCCTTCTGTGAGGCAAAGATCAAAAAGATTACCCGTAATGTCAAATGTAAGCTAACTATTAAACAAAATAATAATTGTGTGACTGTTGACGACGAACTCATCAGTGGAGCCCTGCGTGTGGGCTGTCATGTGTCGGTCAAACAAAACAATCAACAATTTGAGGCAATTATTAATAAGGTTTTGGACCAGAGTTTATATACCGTTGTCTTCGATGACGGCGACGAAGCGACTCTTAAGAGGACTTCACTCTGTCTTAAATCGGGCAAACATTTCGCTGAATCCGAGACTTTGGATCAGTTGCCGCTCACTAATCCCGAACATTTCGGAAATCCCGTCTCTTTGGGTAATTTTTTCTCATTTAATTGAAATTTTGTCGTAAATATAATAGTTTTATATTTAAATATTTTTTTAATTATTTATTTTAATTAAATTTTTAAAATATATTTATTTTATATTTAAGACATTTTGAAACCCATTTTTCAATACGTTTTTCAGATTCTGTATTGAAATATAATGATTGAGTTGTTTGTTGTGAACTAATTTACAATTTAAATATATAGGACGTCGTCGTCGGCGCCGACACCACAACTCAGACAGCGATGACGACGAGGGAGAAGAAGCGCTGACCCGTTCGCCGCCCGAAAAGGACGCGGATTGGGGTAAAGTTGTTTGTGTTGATTACGGGGACAAAAGGGGATCAAAGAAAGACATTTGGTTTCCGGCGCTGATTGTGGCGCCGACAGCACAGGACCCAACCACCAAAATGGCAAAAGACGAGTATTTGGTCCGGAGTTTCAAAGACGGGAGGTTTTATAAAGTGAACAAAAAGGACGCGCGAGAGTTCACTAAAGAGATAGTGCTCTCCAAGTCTGAGAGCAATTCATCGGCACTCAGATCTGCGATGGAAAAGGCGGTGGCATTTATGGAAAGACAAGACCTGCCAAACCATTGGGACTACGATCTGCTAATGGGAAATGTTATTCCACAGGTCTGTGCTGTTTATTATGTTTTCTTATCAGTACTTTTCCTTAACTTAAGTATTGTTTTTCGTTTTTATTCAATTTTTTGCACAAATAGTTGTTTTTTAGTAATATTTTCTTAATTTTCTCTTTCGATGACATTTTTGTTACGAAAACGCATTTATTTTTGAATTACATTCCATTGAGTCTGCGCTCAGTTCTGACAACTATTTCAGGAACTCATTAAATATGCCTTTTTATCTCCAACTCTAACCTGAATTTTCAATGCATTCTTCTGTTTATTATTGAATTGAATGCAAATATAAAT
The DNA here is from genome assembly GCA_034693365.1 of Liacarus xylariae. Lineage (NCBI taxonomy): Eukaryota > Metazoa > Arthropoda > Arachnida > Sarcoptiformes > Liacaridae > Liacarus > Liacarus xylariae. The sequence continues at coordinate 2,630 of JAQFXN010002818.1, forward strand.
ATTTAAAAATTGTGTTAAAAATAAATCATAAAAATTGTGGAAAAAAATAAAAGATTTTAAACTAATTTTTTGCGATAATTAGATCGAAGAAGAAGTCGATACGAGTGAAGAGTTTGATTCAGCACTCGATGATAGCGATGACGAACAGTCAGAAGAAAAGGACAGATTTGTGGCCCAACTCTATAAATATATGGACGAAAGAGGAACGCCTATCAATCGGGCGCCTTCTGTTGGGGGCAAAGACTTAAACCTTTATAAGTTGTATCGAATAGTTGTAAAAATGGGCGGATATAATAGGGTTACAAATAAGAATTCGTGGCGCGCCGTCTACGGCAAATTGAATCTACCCTATGCCAACTCAACCCCTGGCAAAGACTCGTCTGCTGTCTATCAATTAAAGGCCGCTTACAAAAAGTTTTTACATAGTTTTGATGACTTCTATCGCAAACTCGGCTGTACTATAACTGTCAACAGCCGAACGTCCAGACCATCACGTGGTGAACGCGTACGCGAGGAAAGACCTCCTGTCCTCAAAAAGCAGGTCAGAAGAGAAAAGGATAGTAAAAAAGATGAATCAAAAGAAGATAAAGAGATGAAAGAGAGTAAGGATTCGAGTGTTAACAGCAGTAGTAGTGGCGATACAGTGGTCACTAAAACAAAAGATAGAGAAAGAGATAGGGAAAGGGAGAGAGAGAGAGAGAGAGAGAAAGAGAGTTTGACTAAGGATGAGGTGAAAGCAGAAGAGACGCCAACCAAGAGTGGAGTCAAAGAAAGCAAAGAAGAGATAAAAGTTAAGATCGAAGAGACACCACTGGACGAGAGGAAAAGGGGTAGAGGAAGGAGAAGGAGAGAAGAGGCCAGTAATGAAGAGCCGCCCGGAGATGAAGACACTATGACTGGACAGTCAACTATAGATGAATCTGAAGAAGAAGATCATAAAAGTCCACAAAAAAGTGAGTTTAAGTTTATTTATTATTTTCAATGGATTTGTGTTTGAATTTCCCGTAATTTTGATTTAAAATTCTGACACAAAATAGACTCAAAAGTTGACGAATCAATGATTAAAGTGGGCGATGGTCTCAAAGTAAAGTACGGCAGAGGAAGACAATTGAAAGTATATGAGGCAAAGGTTCTGAAGATAGAATTGGACGCAATTAAGAATAAGAATAAATACTTTGTTCACTATTCCGGTTGGAATTCAAGATATGACGAGTGGATTAAAAAGTCACGTATTGTTCAGGTATTGCGCGATAGATCTCCGCGTAGAAGGAGTGGTAAACTCAAGAATAAAGGCGAACCATTGCCAGAGGTGTCGGCCACAGCTCAACCGCCCAACTCTGGCACTCAAAACACTTCACAATTACAGGTCAATACACCATCGCTTAGTTCACAAAACTCTGTTTCTTCGGTCAATTCGAATGACTCAACAGTCGAAACACCGACTAAACAGTCGTCACAAACACAGCCACCAAAAAGAGGTCGTCCGCCCAATAGTGGGAAAGGGAGTAATAGTAGTACCGGTAATAATAATAATAATAAAGACAAAGAAGTGGTCGTTAAAGAAGAATCGAAATCTCAATCAACACAAGAAAAACAATCTCAACCTTCGCCTCAATCTTCACAAACGACACCTTCCACTCCGGGTTTGTACTTATTTTATATAAAATTTATTGATTTATTTTTAATCTAATCTTGAATTTTGTCTTAAGTCGGAAGACGTGGTCGACCACCGCTTAAAAAGGAAAAACTAACCCGAAGTAAATCACTGACCGGTAATGACGACCAATCGACTAATGACTCGTTCGCCAACTCCTCAATAGCTGACGAATCGATGAACAAATCCATTGACGACAAGAAGAATAGTATAAACCTTTCGTCTGATAATGAAGTTTCGGATAAAATGGATGACAAAGACCAGAGCGAAGAAGAATCGCCTGAACCTAAAATATTGCCAGAAATGCCAGAATTACACGACGAGAATACAGTCGAGAATAAAATGGTTGAGGAAGAGGTGGCCGAAGAAGAAACGAGCGCTTTGTCCATCAAAATAGAACCCATAGTCATAGAGACGCCCAATAAGACAATTGATTCGGAAACGAGTGAACCGATTATCGAATCAATTGAAGTCAAACCAGAAGTAAGTGTTAAAAGTAGTGGAGAGGAAGAGATGTCGTCTCCAGTGAAGGACGCATTCGATTTCAATGAAGAAGAAGAAGTGGTGAAAGAAGAAGAGCCACTGAAGGAACAGTTGAAAAAGAAACGAAAGGCAAAGGACGATAAGAAAAGCAATAATAAAAGTACAAACAGTTTGAATGAGAAAAATAAAGAAAAAGAGAAAGACGTGACCAATGAAGACAATAATGTAAAGGACAACAAGAGGTCAAACAGTGTTTCACGAAAATCGGCCAAAAAGACGCGCAAAACGACGACCACAACTGAGACGGCAGTTGTGGAGAAGACGACTACAATCGAGGAAGTGGTGGTCAAAGAGGAGCCGCAAAAACCTGTACTTATAAACGAAGTGATGCCCGAAGAGGAAGAGACAAAAACAGTTCCAAAACTAGTAACGAGTATTACCACAATTACTAACATAACTGAAACTTCGCCACAAAAGCCCGAACCCAAGAAACGAAAGGGACGTAAGCGTAAAGACACAGAGGAAAGTGTGTCACCGGTGAGGAAGAAAGCAGTGAAACCATCCAAACTGGAACTGCACGAAGAGGACAGTAATCTTGAGGTACAAAAACTGTTTGAACGTCAATACAGTTCTTCGACTCCGCCTCAGGAGTCGGACGTATCGCCGGTGGAAGAGATGAAAGTATTGCCGCACTTTACCGATGATATAAACGCTTCGCAACAGCAACTCCAACAACAACAGGAACTTGCGGTTTCGTCCAATTTTCTCATGTGTGAAGAGGCGGTTCCTGCCAGTCCTGAGAAGGTGTCCCAACCCGATGAACATATGGACGACTCTATGCCATTGCATGAATCGCCGCATAGTTTTCATTCATCTCCCACTCAATCGCCGGCCGAAGACGTGACGACAAAAGAGACCAAATGTAGCGGCGGTTCCAACTCAGAGCTTGAAAATGAGCCGATTATGGCTAAAGAGGAGTCGAACAAAATAAAGACCTCATTTCCATCGCCGGCACACGAAGACGAGGACAGTATGATTTCAAGGCCCGACTGCAGTAAATCTCCGATTTCGCCCAAAAAGCGCAGAAGAGGTCGAACCAGAACTACTTCACAGTCGGATAGCATTCATCCAAAGGAACGAATCGGATGTAAAACCCGTGGCTCTACTGGTAATCATTGAATTGATTATTAAATACAAACATTCGTTCTTTACATTCATTTATGAAATAATTTATATCTATCTATAGGTCGCCACAGAGCCGAACGACACTCACCACTGACAGCACTGGAGCACAGACTGCCCTTCTCTATGAGCCAAATATCATTTCAGAACTTTGTTCCCGAATCCAAATATAACTTTTGCGAACCTTTGGACGAGTCTATAGACGCCGACAAACGAATCAATATATTGCAGGAAAGACTACAAGAGTTGAGAAAGACTTATATGAATATAAAAACAGAAGTGGCTGTTCTGGACAGGAAGAAAAAGAAAGCGCGCAGAAAGGAAAGGGAGAAAAAAGACTTGAACAATAGTAATTCGCATAAACACAGTGCAAATCATTCGCATAATAGTAATCATAACAATAATCACAACACAAACAGTAATAGTGGCGACAATTTTGGCCACAGTTTACACAACAGTTATAACAATAGTTCGTCTAAACAACACTTAGATTTGAGAATAGAGTCAACTGTTTCTCCGTCGACGTCAACCACACAATCACTCATATTGTGACCAACAGTTCCACTGAATTGTCGTACAGAAGTTCTATAATAGAACAGACATTCCATTCCAATTGAGAACAGAATATAAAAACTCGAACATAAGCTAAACGTAATATAAATCAAAGATAAATATTTTTCTCTCTATATTAAGTTTTTTCGTCAATTTTTAGTTTTTTTTGTTTTACAAAGAATTAATTATTTCTCAATTCATTTTACATTATTTCTTATCATTTAATAATATTTATATTCATTTTATATTATTATTTCAATGTTGGCATTGATTTATGCATTTTTTTCTGACACAATGACTGATAGGCTTTATATAAGTCATAGATTTATTATACAAAACATACAAATTGAATGTCATTTAAATTATTCAAAGATATAATTCTTTTTTTTTGAATAAAAGAAATCATTATATAAAGCATAAGTTTATACCCAATTATATTATAGTATATATTCTTTAAGTTATTTAATTAATGAATAAATAAAATTTTGACAAAATTTCCTCAAATTATTTACACAATCATTGTTTCGCTTTTATATTTTTTTTAACAATTTTAAGCTTAATTTAGATTAGCATAAGTTATATAATGTTTTCGTTTTTTTACTTATATTTGTGTTTTATTTTATGGAATATCAGAAAAAATTCAGACAATTGTCTCGTTTTTCTCGGAATACAAGCAAAATGTTTCGTTAAATTTTGGTTCAATCAAATCCAAAGCATCCAATTGTTTGAATAGCGATTTGCCCACAGTTTGTGAGATTTTACGCACACATACCATAGCGGCCAACAGAACAGTGTCGCTAAAGTTGCGCTCTTTGGCCTCTTTGCACAATTCGATGAGCCGTTGGACACCATTGAGTCGTTGGATTAGTTTAGCTATTGTTTTGTTGTTCGAGAGTCGGGCCAAACAAATGCAACACTTCTGTTGTATTCTCTCGATTGCCATCAATTCATTGATGTCTTGTAAACTGATTATTGACCTTAACTGTAGTGAACACAAGACAAACACCAGTCCATTACTGTTTACCACTTCTTCTGGATATTTGCGGCCAATATTGGCCAAAATGGTAATCAATTGATCTTTGATTAAGACCTCATTATTGAATGCTTTGTTTTGTTTAAAAGCAGTCAATAATAAGTCAATTGTTTTACATTTAATGAACGATTGAGTCATTTCTTCAATGAATGAAATGTTTGCCAAAACCGTACAAATCATTAGAAACAGATGTTTGTCTTCAATCGTCTGATTCCTAAGCAATTGTGTCAAACAATTGATCAGATCTGCGGTCAAACGCTTTCGCTGCCAATCATTAGTGGTCTTTAAGTTGTTATTGTCGTCGCTGTCGATGAAGTGTTTGGTCAACTGAACAATCAATTGAATCGCTTGTCTCAACACAAACTCAGACGACTCGTTGAGGACTAAGTCCTGAACTAATGATTTATTTTGTATGCATTCGTCCAATACTTGTTCCACGGCTTCTGTATTATTGGCACAGATATTGGTCACTACTGTAAGCGCTGTTCCTTTTATTTGCTGGACTTGTGATAAATCAAGTGAACAATAATTGAGTATTAAATCGATTAACAGATGAATGAATTGATGTTTGGATTCGATTAGAACTCGACATAAATAGGCGTCGTTTCGGGTGAGCTGTAGATACGCCAGGAGTGACCACTTTGTGCTTAGATAACTGTTACGGCTCTTCAGAGATGTTGTAATCAACTATTTTTGAAAGAAAAGCAACTAAAATGTGCTCTAAATATAATATTTGGTCTAAAATTAGGTTAAAATGAATTATAAAATATAATTAAATAGTCTTTCATTCATTTAGTCATAAACTCCAGAAACCATAAAGTTGGTCATTGTTTCCTGTCCTCTCCTGTGTATTCCTCTATATGAACGGGACTGGAAAGGTCTAGTATATATAGAACAAGAGAGGAGAAGAAATGGTAGTATAAAATAAATTCTGTAAACTATATATTCTTAACATTTTTACGGACAATCTTTCAAATCTAAGCCTATTTTCTATTTTTAGAAGGCATTCCGTTTCCATTAACACAATACTAACTTTAATTTAATTTTTACATAAATTTAAATGAAAAAAAAAAATTATTTACATTATGAGACAGGAGTGGACAGATAATACAAGAATGGAAAGCATCAGACAAGATAGGAATCCCTATCACATCCCTATCTCTATTCTAAACTTATTTGAAATACATATAAAACATTGGCATTACATGGCATTCATTTTTGATGGTCTGATCGATAAGTTCTCCGAATTGTTCTTTAAGTTTACGAATGGTTGCCTCCAGTTGTGGATTATTCACCACTTGTTTGGCCACAAATGTCTGGACAAATCGACTTAATTGTTGTGTGCAATCGATTACTTCGAATGACAAACATTTACTGTTTTTGTTCTTCTTATAGTCGCAGCCTTTTCGGCGACAAATCTCGACCACAGATTGTATTTTGTCGAACAGAGGTCTGAGACAGTTGTCATGTATTCGTTGCAATTGATTGCATCGCTTGATTGGTAAGCAGTGATCGATGAAGTGGTCGATTGTGTCGATTATACGATTTGATTGTTCTCTTAATTGTGTTACAGTCAAATGACTGTTCCGAATGGCCAACAGTTCGAACGACTCTTCACTCGTGGCCACACATTTAGCACTCAATGCAGTCAAACATTCAGTTTCTATCGACTGTTGTAATGATATCAACCAATCGATCGTAGATTTGTTCATTGCTTTTGATTTAAACTATAGAATAATTGAATACTAATTAATCAAAACCCTATAAAAAAAATGTGTTGATTTCATTGATTAAGTTTAGAGTTTTAAAAAACTTTCAATTTTAGCAAAAAAAAAGTTTTAAACTTTTATTTCAATTACCCTTAAGTTTAAAAAGAAATAAAATATTTTATAAAATGCATTAATTCTTTAATTTAAGAATGAAATTAAAGACAAAATATATAGTTTTAGTTATATAAACGATAATAAACTCTAAAATAAATAAAATGATCTGAAATAAAGTTCAGTTATCATCAAATGCTGAAACGAAATTTGAGAACTAATAAAAACTTTTTTTTTTGATTAAAATATAAGTTTTCATTCAAATAGAAATTTTTTCAAATATAAAAATCAATTTTTTTCGGTGAGAAAAACTTTAAAGTAATTCAATAATGTATTCAATACTTACTCCGATGTTATGAAGAAAAACAGATATTATTATAAAAATTTAAACCAATATTTTTAAAAATTAATTTATGAAAAGTTTTGACGTAAAAAAAATCTTTATTCTTACAAAATTCAGATTAAATATTAATTTTCGAATTCAAGACTAAACACACACTTTGACGATAACAAGACTTCTGTTACGAAACTCTTAAATGTATTTCTGAACTAAACTTTTTTCTACTAATGAATGGTTCAAAATAACAGATTATAAGGAAAGTGAATGAATGAGAGAACGCGTGCAGCTGTTGGTGTTGTGCAGCCGCACGTGTGGGCCCCTAACGCGTGCCAACAGTTTGGGGACATGACTTGTGGCGCGTGTCCTCTACTATAATAAACGATGCTTTCAATTGATCTCTCTCTCTCCCCTCCCCTCCCTCCTCTCTCTCTCTCTCTCTCTCTCTCTCTCTCTCTCTCTCTCTCTCTCCCTCTACCTCCCTTCCTCTCTGCTCTTCATTCCTCTCCAATACATCCGACCAAAAGGAGATATGATTCAACAGGAAATGTCATTTGAATAGCAATACAGTAGACTCTAGTGATAAGACTATTGGCTAAAAAACAATTTATTTTGTTTTAGTATTGAATTTATGAAATAATTTTTAATACACAGAAATAAATTTCATTTAGTTATTGAGTGAAACTGTTTTTTACTTTTTACAATTTATTTAATCGTTTTGTTTCCAATCATTCTGTGAAAAGTTTTTATACAGAGTTTAATAACTAGTGTATACAGTGCTCTATAGGATATGAATTTGATTGAAGTAAAACATCTGTTCGTTTGTTCCACGCATTAGAATACGTGCGACAGAATCTATGACTGAATGAAGGAATGAGAGGATAATGTTTGTGATAAAGGGGAGAGGGAGAGAAGGAGAGAGACAGAGAAGGAGAGAGAGAGAGAGAGAGAGAGAGAGAGAGAGAGAGAGAGAGAGAGATCAATTGGCGATAGCCTTCTGGTAAAGAGATCAATGAATGCGTGTCTATCTGTTGGCACGTGTCTCGTGTCTGCACAGCATTACATTGTTATACACTCCACGAATAATACAGTATTTGTAGACTATTTTATTTTGAAAGCTGAGCACAACTGCTCTTATCATTAGTGTTCACTACAATTCAATGAACTTTATTTTAGAACTTCCAAATTGGAACAGTCTGTCTACGATATAAACTTGACTTACAATTGGTAAAAGGGGATATTGTTTTCCAATATTTGTTGCAAACTTTTAGATTTTATAATGTAGTAAATGAACTGTTTATAGAGGGATAACTTATGGATAATGAAGAAAGGTTGTGGGCAATCATATTTAAGATGTCTAGTTATAAATTAGTGCTGGCATTTATTCAAATACCCTTTAACTATATTTTGACTAAAATTATATTAAACTAAAGAAATTCATTATTAGAATTTTATAAAAATGAAAGATTGATAATCAGAGACGGGACAATTTCGGAATAAAAAGTGCTAAATTTCGTTCGTAAAATCGGAATTTAAACCATGAAAATTCGGAATAATATTTCGGAATTAAAAATAAAAAATATAATGATTTTAAGGGAAAGGGAGTAAAAGACAGCATTTTTAAACGACAATTTTGAGAGATTTTCTCAATTTTTAAAGTAAACTCTTAAAACTCATCAGATTTGATGGACATTTTTTTCTAAATACACATATGAGATAAAAAAATTAATTTACCCTAATTTTCTGTCTATAAGCCGTCCCACGTATAAGCGGTGGAATCATGGGATTTAGGTTTGAAAGAAATATATCGGCGACACATATGAGAGACTCTGCGAAGGAGTTATGACAATCGGTTAATCCAATTTTGAATCGACCATAAGTTATAATTATAATCAGTGATGATCACAGCCTTACCCACCAGTAAATGCCATCATTGAAGAGCATTCCTTTTGAAACTCACTATCGAAACAGAACTAATTTATGCCATAAGTTATGGCTATAAAGAATCTTAATTCTAGTAATGGTTTGAATTCCGACATGGTCTCAAAGATCTCCAAATGCTATATAAATGCCTTCGTATAAAAAACGTCTCAGATATGCGAAAAAACTTATAAAAAATATATTTTTTTTCGATATATGCATTCACTTTCATTAATAAAATCTAATATTTCGTCAGGTCTAACCATTATTAGATTAATTTAAATTATTTTAAAATAACAAAATATTGACTGCAA
>JAQFXN010002819.1:0-11924 GCA_034693365.1 Liacarus xylariae
GAATTTCATTCATAATTTACACTAAAATGTAATTTATAAACTTAAATTTATAAATTACGGTAATTTACGTAAATTACAGTAAAATACGAATCGTAAGTTACGGAAATTTACACTACTAACAACGCTAGCTATAGGATGCTGATAAGTGCTTTAAAGTAACATAGGCTTTTCAGAAAAGGCCAATTATTGCTTTAAAAATCATATTGCTACTATTCAGGGGTAGCCAAGGGAGTATATCAGAAATAGCTCCTGACTTGCAAACAAAATTTTACCTTAATTTTTACCCTATCTTTAACCCTCTGACTCGGTCGACCTTGGTTACCCCTGCTACAATTTATTCGATTTATCATGCAGTACATAAGAATAGAAAAATATTGTAAATTAAATAGATAATGCCAATAAGAAAATTATATAGATAATTTTAAATGTCTTCATCATCAAAATAATTGCATGTGATTGCAGAATGTTAATTTTGCGTACAAAAGCAAGATTTTCTTACAAAAAAGTTGTAATATTTCAAAATTCCATTATTATTATTAGATATTAATAATTGGATTGGAAATTCATTAAATGAGAATCAACTATATTGGCTATATTATAGCGAAGCTATAGACATATACTGCAACTGTTATATAGCTGATTTTATTTTGATGAATTCACATTCCATGTGTTAGAAGAGATTAATGATTAAAAATATTTGCATGCATTTTATCCTGTTTACTACCGAATTTGTCCACTTAAGATAATGATGACTACTGAAACCTATGATTATTATAAGATTAGTCATTATTTCAACACATTTGCTGAAAATATTCATTGTTGTTCATTGATATTATTTATCTGAAACATGAAATTAGTATAACATTAGTACTGGTATTTATTTAAATATAAAACCCAATTTACACTAACATAATATAATATTTTTGTTGGTCAAAATATTTTTTCTCAAATATTATGCTCAAAATAAATTTCTAATAAAATCCAATTTCAGAATATTTCTTCTTCTAACTTGTAAATACAGTACTTAAATCCCCAAATCTGCTTCCCTGTATAGCAGTGATTTAAATTTGCCCCTTGTATGCCGCTAAAACACCAGAATGTTAGTAATGGTATCATATTTCAATTATTGAGTGTCTGGGAGAAAAAGAACACTTAATAATTTGTTGTAATTGTATTTAAAGCAGTCATTGACAACTGTGGCCACTTTGATCAATCTTACACTAATATCATATAAACTCGTTACAACTTATTTCTGCTTATATAGTATACAACCTCTTAGTTTACTGGCTTAATATTCCTATATTTGATTAATCTGTGAACTACACCTAATTATTTGTTCGAAAATAAACCTGAGTAATTGATAGAAACTCATTATAACAAAATTTTATTTTAAAATTATTTGATATAATGATTCAGCTTTCGGTCATTGAGAGTAAAATACAATAACATTAAGCTAATGCACTAAAATATAGTCTACTATGTGAGCAGAAATAAATTGTAACTAGTTTATATATTTAAGAGTTGAGTTGAGGTTTATAATCCTTTATTTTATTTCATTATAAAAAACTATAAGTATAACTTATATTGATCGAGATAATAGTTGGCCACGAATAGTGGCATTTTGTACAGTTTCGAGAATCAACCTGTTCCCTTTATAAGCAATTAGTGTTACTTAGTCTTCAAATTAGACTGATGTGAAACACTGATTACAAGTCATAACTGAGAGGATTAAGGTGTGAAAGACAATAATTTGATCTTTTTGATTTTTTAGAAATTAATTGCTATTGTTCAAAGTTTAAAAATATGATTCATATGAAATTTATTTATTCAACTAAATAAATACTTATAATGGTATTGCTTTTGCTAAAGAACCAGCTCAAATAAGAGTTGATTCAAAGGCAATAATTGTTGTTTTTTATAACTTGCTTAATAAAATTAACTAAAATTATACCTTAATCTGTGAGTAGTTAATAGTGAATGAAAGTACATGAAAAATACCTCTACTTTTAATGAGATGAGTAAACTTATGGGAAATGAATGGAATGGAATGCAATGGAATGCAATGAGAAGATGTTTTTTGCATGAAATATATTTATTATTCATTTAAATAAAATCGAATAATAAGAATATTTTAAGACTTTGTAATTAATAAAACAATTGAAATAAATTGTTTACTTTTAAATAAGACTTAAAGCAAATTTGTTAAAAACAGACGCAAATTAAAAACAATGCAATACTATTTATACAACACTACTATCTTCTGTTTGTTTGACATTTCATTGGTTTGCTTGAAATCTCATTAGATTGTTCACAATCAACGTTACACTACCTTCACTGCCCTTAAGGTTCACCACAATTGGCAATTAATTTACAAAAATTATATAAAGACTTAAAGAAAGATTACAGGAGACAAAATGATTTCTTTAAAAAAGCTTTTAAATGCAAACACGGGAATAATTATTAAGTGGTCTTTTTCTCCCGGACATTTAATTATACAGTGTGCTTTTTAGTTTAGAGCATTTAACTACCGGATTTAAATGAATGCCTCAGGGGTAAGAATGTCTTTTCCTAAAAATAATAGTATTTTCTATAGGATTTATGAAAGGGACTTTCTATAGAGACATTCCTGCCCCTGGGACTTTCATTTGGCAAAAGTAGTACCAGGCCTTAAACAATTTGAACACAAACATTTTTAGACCTGAAAGTAAAAATTTAAATGCATAAAAGTTCTTGTTCAAAATGTCAAAAGCCAGGTAATCTGCTCTAACCAAGCAGACCAGGTAATCTGCTAAACCAAGATATACACTGTATTATGTTAATTAATTCTAAAAACTTGTCTTTCTAACGAAATATAATGAATAAATAAATTCTTGACTTTATTACCCATATTCGGAATCACCAAACTTACATAAAGGATAAAAATCTTATTCTGCATTTTATGAATTATGTTTTACGTAAATGATCTAAAAATGGGTTTCATATATTTAAGTATATATTAAAAAATATCATTTTAAAAATTATATGGCATTAAATATTTTAGTTTTAAAATTATTTTATATCTGATGAATAAAATCCGGCACTTATTAATGTTGTTCATGGATTTGTGTATAATTTACTAAAATGCTGTGCAAATCAATATTAATAATAAACTTTTTATTAATAGATCAATTTGTTTTCATTAATTCCTCAATTAGTTTAATACAATATAACAATACGTCTAATGATTTTGAAAAGACTATAAAATATGTTTTAGAGACAATCAAATTAAATTTAACGCCGATTTTGTCTAAACACTCATCAGTGGATGAAATATCTAAAAATTGTTTGATATCTATTGAGAAAACAATAGATGAGGCCATGAATATGAAGTTATGGGCCATAAAAAGTATAAGAAATATATTATATTTCGGTTTTTAAGTAAATCTGAATTTTTGTTTTACAAGTGTTTGACTCTTCGGGACGTTTTCCGATTGGATTCATTGATGGAACCTATGGTTCGTTAGGAGACTTCGATGAATGTATTTCTGTCACCACTGGAGAGGATATGGAAATAGCATTTGTGGGCCAGTATTGTACTCCACAATTCTTATTGCCCTTTGACTTCAATTACAATTACCCAAACCATACATTTTATGCAAAAGCATTGCCAGCTTTTAAGTCAACCACAAATTCAAAGCTAAAGAATCCGACGATTAGTAATGCATTTTGTTTTCCGTCCACTTGTAGTCCCAATGAAATTCGAATTATTCTCAATGAAAGTGAGTTTTATATTCAATATAATTAACAATTTTAAACAAAAAATGAAAATGGTTAAATTATTCCTTAAATCTAATCTGATATTAATTGTGATATTTCTGAGATAAAAATGAAACTAGCTCAATTCTTTTGAAAATCATAAATAATAGTAAAATTAGTGCTATAAAAGTGCAAAAGCTCATAATTTTCATCCTATTACGAAAATAAGCGCATAAAATATTTAGCACAAAATAAATTTACATATCTTCTTCTTAAGAATTTATCATGCATATAATGTAAGCAATTATTAAGTGATTCTCTGTTTTAAATTTTGGAAATTTATTCATTATATAAATATAAAACATCAGCAGATTCATTTTCTCAATAAATCATGTTGCTTTATGGTGTTTTTAACTAAATATGAATTGATATTTTCTAAAATTTCATTTAATAGTTTTCGATTCGATTAATATTACTGTTTATTTGGAGGAAAACGAATGTCAACACAGATTGGAAGTAATAAAACTATCAATAACTCAGAAAATAATGATGTATTTGATTACAATTTTTATTCCAAATTTAATCTAATATTAAATGAATTATAAATACTTTTATAGAGTATTCGTTTTGACAACTATTTCGTTGAATTTTATTGCACTTCTCATTGATTGCAATATCGATCGCGAAATGTCTGCACTTTTGTTGAATTTTGTTCAATCATTTTCTCCAAAACAAAACTTAAGACAACTCTTTAAAAATGATTCCATAACAACGACCGCAAAAGATGAGAAATTGTCCCTGGATTTTATAAACTTCTTAAGATACTTATTCTTAATTCATGGCTCTGTCACTCATTATGCAATGAATGCCCTTGTTAACTATCCAATAACATATTGTAATAATTTAATTATATAAAGAGTTTCATATGCTCTCCATATTATCGCTGTCTCATTTTCAAAAGGCATGGGTTGTACCAATCCCGGTGATTTCATCGCCGACATTATATCTTGGTATATTTCATCGCAACTAGAGGTCGAAAACGGTTACAAAATTAACTATCCGATCCGATCCGACTTTTTTCTCAATGCAATCCTATCCGACCCTAACACACAAATTTTTGTATCCGATCCGAAATGATAAATGGCTCAAAAACTTTTTTTAGGTACAAAATACATCAAATCAAAATGTGAGCGACTAAGTAGCTATTTTTCGGTCATCTGAGTTGAAATTTGAAATGTGCCATTTTAATATTGTTTTTTAAAATTGTAGACTTATTTATAAAAAAATACCACTCATGGCATAAAATATTTTGACTTTCGGATAAGTATTTCCGATCCGAACCGATCCGTTTTCGACCTCTAATCGCAACCATGCAATTCTAACCTAACCTAACAAATCAGAGTCCGTTGGCCGAGAGGTTAACACGCTTGCCAGTGGAGACTGGTTTGTGTGGTCGCGTCCCGACAGACCCACTCTGTGTTCATTTCTTGTTTTTACTTGTCTTGTCTTTCACTAAGTTATTATCACCAACTCGTCAGCACTGGAAATCAGCCTTAGGTTGAGTGCTCATGAGTATAATAGCAGCGTTCATTTTCATATCAAAACTTCACCTACCCTTACCTAACCTAAACTAATGATCAAGTATGCGCATCAGAGTATGAAATGATCAGGATAAAATGGTCGCGATGAAATCATGGGACACCGGGTTATAGAGTAATATGTATTTTGCTAAAAATGTCCGGGAAGCAATAAACAGATTTTAGGTACAGGATATCAGAATGGATTAAACTTAATTTCCTGTTTTGGATATGAAATGCCCTGGGAAATCGGTTTATTTGTTGTATTTTTCGACAGAATTTTAGTGATTATTTATTGGTGATAACTAGGGATGGACAATAGGAGGTACAGCTAAAATACCCTCCATATCACCGAAAAATTACCAAAATTCCCCCTAGTGATGAAGAAAAAACTAACAATTTTGAGGTATTCCCCCTTAATTTTGAAAAAGCTACATCGAAGGCGTTTTTTAAATATTCTATAAAAATTCTGTCTGAATTAGTCGAAATTCTCTCAAATTACGACATTTTTAATTAAATTCTGCAAGAATTTGACGATTGCAAAATATCCCACCATATTCTTCCCTGTGATTTTGAGACATATCAGTACCCTATACTCCACTGACTTCGAGTTCATTGTCTCAGTGAACATACTTTGTTCACACAGTGAACATTGCCTAGTGCTTACATACTTTCCTAATTGGCAGTGTTTAGGAGATTTTTAGTGTAAGGAGTTTACCCTTTACTCTCATTGTCTTTTAGTTCACATACACAGACATATAGTGCCAAAGGGTTCATATTTAACATGTTGCCATTTCAAAGGACTCTGGTTTAAAAATCTCAATTTTCAACATAAAATTATGTAAAATTTCTACAAATTATAATTCTTCTAGCCCATTTTAGAAGAGTAAAAGAAATGGCAAAACTATTATTGTCGCAGATTATGGCCAATTATGGAGTTTTTGCTGAATTGGTTTTCTTCATAAGGTTTTTCAGATTATTTTTTTACATTTCTATTCAATAAATTAATATAATATGAAAAGTATGTAATCATTTATAACTTTATTATCCATTATACCAGTGGAACAGTAGTAACGGTCACGGGATTCAAGTATTTTAAAACTGGACACAGAATTTCATTCAAACAATACTTAATTATTCGTTGCGTTCGGTCTGTTATTTATTGTTTGACTAAAAGTTATTTGGATTTTAATGATTAAAAGAATTCTCAATCTATTAATATTTAGAGTAATGCCAGTTATATTGGCATTTATCGCATTCGTAGTATTGGTTCCATTGTTCACCTCTGGCCCGACCTCTAAAATCTATTACAACAAACAAATTAATAATTGTGATCAAAGAGTTTGGAAAAATATACTCTTTTTGAATAATTACGACAAAGTGAATGATTATGTAATTAAATTTAAGATTATATGTAATTTATGTGAACCTTATAGAAGCTCAGGGGTCAGAAATTTTAAGCAATACTTTGTTGTCCAGGGTCTAGGGGAGGGTTTTATTCAAAGAGTTTTTTTTGACAACATGTTTTTAACGCTCAAAATTTGCTTATTTATTGGTTATATAACAAAACTAATGAAAACAGTTAAATTGTTAAAAATATTGCTAAAAAGTAGTTAATTTATAGCTACGAAACACATGAAAACTATCATAAAAGTGCTAAAAAAGTTTATTGGGTGGTTTTTAATACAACTGCACTGCAAAACATTGAAATATTACTAATTTGTACTGAAGTTTACGAAAAATTTTGAAAACGGCGCTTTTTGCGGTTTCCTAAAAATTTGCTTAGGGAAGGGGTACGTCGCGGAGATTCTATACGGGTATCTAACAAAAGCTAAGGGGATTTTACGGGCTAGACCTCCTCCTCTTCCACATAGCTTGTGGAGAATCCATTAATGGATTTTAGGATGTTCTAATTTTCTAATGCGTTTTCCTACGGGAATTCGTGCTTATAAATCCTTGCTCTTATGGGAAAGTTAAGAAAAAATATAATCTAACGTTTTGACTCCACTATTATTCTATACCTTAATTATCTCTTGATTATATGGAATTTTTTAAAATTTAAGCAGTTGAGTACCGATAAGTGATTCCTAGTCAAATATTTTAATAGCAATATTATAACCTATATAGCTCCATTTCTATTTTAACATATTATTTATTTTGTGTTAGTGCGCTACAGCATGTTGGTATACATCAGTTCAAATACAGTTATATATTTTGGCATATTTTGCGTTAACATTATTAAATTCCTATCCTGTTTATGGCTTAATATATTCTATATTCTTTATTGTTATTGGAATGATAATACCAGGATCATTGTCTTATTATCAGGATATATATCCGCCAATAATACTGGTGGAGGGGGACACTGTGTAAGCTTTGAATAAACTGCAACTGACAGCTTGGTAAAATACATATTATTTTTTGGACAGAGAAAAAGCAGAGGAGAACAGTCATATCGGTCTGATGTCGACGTATACACACTTTACGGGATATTTTATGGGAATAATAACCGGATATATAATAATCAAAATTAATAAATTAAATTTGAGTGAAGTATGGAATTGAATGAAAATAGTATTCAAATTTCATTGAAATAATTTCTTTAAAAGCTTTTTTAAAATTCAGTTCAAACAGAATTTAATGACAACAATACTGACGACAACCACAATTTTGGCCACTCTGTCTACTTATTTGGTTAATGGTCTCGAATGGCCAGAAACCAAATTATTAATTTTGTTTTATTCAGCATTTGTAAGATTTTTCTTCTGTTTGGGTATTAGTTGGATATGTATTGTGTCGGTCAGAGGAAATGGAGGTATGAGTTAAACCTACAATTTCTAATCTGCCCTTAAAACAGTCTTAGACTCCGACCAGACATATGTGAATGACATGTGTATAGAGTTTAAATCGAATAATGAACCTGCTCTATTTCTTTGTTATTTGTCAATGCTTAGCCTTATGCTATATATTTTGACTAAAATGTGAACGATAGCCAAAGAAAACTTAGTCATTCATAGTAACACTTTATAACAAATATTTCATTTTTAAATTATTTGATATTGAAATTCAGTTATCGGTCAAATATAATAACATAAAGAGAATGTTTAACAAGACAGTAAAAATGAAAGATTCTCATTTCTTGATTTATATTCTTCATAAACATAAGATATTCACAATTAAATTACGTTTAAACAAATAAATTATACAGAAGAATCGGTAACACACATTGTAATTTGTTAAAAATATTAAATAGTGAATCTTACTTTTCATCAAGGATAGCCAAGCTCGACAGAGATAATGGGTCCAGGAGTAATTAAAGAAATATTTTGCTTTAAATGCAGATATGTCCAGAGGAAAGGATCCAACCCGGAATACACCCCCTAGAATTTTGGCTGGATATACCTAAGGCTCTCTGCGAACTACCCACCCTCTCTTCGACAAGATTTTAGGAAGCGGCTCCGAAGACGCAGTTTTCAAAATATTTTTCGAAATTTATTAAAAATATTTTACTGTTTTCACTATGTTTTGTATTATTAGATAAACTTATTTTGAGCACTATTTTATAGATTTCAGTTAGTTTTTCATTAAAAAAAACTGAAAATACACTCATTTTGAACAATTTTTCACTTGTTTTAATGCATTTTGTATTAATAAAAACCATAAAATTACTGATCTTGAGCATTAAAAACACCTTTATTAGATATTGTAGGCAAAAAATGCTTTTTTTAAAAAAACCCTCCCCTGGACCCCCTAACCAGAAACTGGCAAAACCGTCATTTTATCCTCCCTTGGACCTCCATAGGCTCTCGCTGAAAAAATACCTCCTCCGACATTTTGAAGTCTGGATATCCCTGTTTAAATGACAGAAATGAGTATAATATGAAAAATGCGAAATAACAGCAAATAAATTACTTATGAAATTTTAAGTTGGGGTTATTTTGGCTATACCCCCTTGGCACCACTTCTTTGTATTCTTGAAATATTTTTTTACACTGAATAGTTACGGCTTTTATTTTTAAAAAATATTAATAATAATTTCATACTTTACTTCCATTGTCTTCTCCAAATCTAGTTATCTCTTAAATATCTTAAAAGATTTATTAAATATTGCTAAACATTATTGTTTGAATAAGCAAACCGTTATGTATTGACAGGACCGGCGAAAATATTCAACATTTTTCGAGTACTCAATAGTAAATTTCTGAATGATATTGGGTTTGCGGCCACTTTAGTGAATCTTGAATTATTGCGTTTATCAGTGGTGACCAGTCGTACCCATTCTAATCGGACGCACAACTTTGATTTTGTATGTCATGAACAAAAATTAAGGAGTCATCAAAATGAATGTATCATTGATTGAATGAATATCTTTTATCTCTTTATAGTTGATTCAAATCACTGGCATAACTGTTGTGACAATCTTTTTTGGATTTATATTAAATATATTCTTTGAGAAACCTTATAAACAATTTCTCACAAATCTATTAATTAATAAAACAAAGATTTCTAAACAAACCAAAACTAAACAAATGAATGATTATAAATACGAAAAGATTAATTGAAAATAAAATATTGTGTTTAATATGAAATAAATGACAATAATTTTTTTCATCTTGTAACTTTTTTTCAGGAGATTTAATAGTAGGGATATCCAAGGAGGAGTCTAGCACGGATTGCCCAAATAGCGTTTTGACCGAGTACTCTTATAGGCTCTTCGTGTGATACCTCTTACCTCGAATTGATTGCTTCTGATAAACCCAAATAGTTATTACTGTAAGTCTTAAACATTTATATAGTTTAAATAGTTTTTATGAAAGTTAATATGATTTCTTGTTAATTACTACCAGATTCAAACGAACTGCCCAGCGGTAAGAATGTCTTTTCCTAAATCCCATAGAAAATACTATTATTTTTGGGAAAAGACATTCTTACCCCTGGGTAGTTCATTTGAATCTGGTAGTACATTATAGCTAAATTCGTTAGTATTCTAAAATAATATTTATAATGCTTGAGTACTTTATATGAATGATTAAATTTTGAAAAAATTGCTATTTATGTCTCACTTAATTGAGCAGATCTTAAATCAGCACTTAATAAAAAATAATCAATTAGTATTGCATAAAAGTAATCATTTAATAATCTTAAGAATTCGCATAATTTTGTTGTGTTGTAAAAACCATTCAAGGTAAAAACCAATACTTATATATTTTTATAATTAATCATTTCGTAGAAAAAGTGCTAAAAATAAATATCAAAATTACTTTTTTCTTAGAAAATAAGATATATTTATTATCAAATTTTGTATTAAATAAAAACAAAATAATTAAAATATTTCACATAAAGATAAATAAGTTTAATTAATAATCGGCAATTATTATTGTAATACATAAAAAATTTAATTGTTCTGTAAACTTCAACAATAAAAATTAATTCATTATTCGTGAAATTGGTCTTGACAAAAAGACATGTTAAAGATTTATAAAACACAGTTTAAATTAACATGCTTTAATTTATTTTGAGCTTAAATATCAGAATTTTTAATTTAAAGCATGCACAATTTTATTTAAAAACATTCGCGAATATATTATACATGATATTTGAGGTTGATTTTGTCGATATTTCTGCTTGTTGTTATTATATCAATAATATGTGGAAAATAATAATTGAGATACTAATTCTCATTTATGAGGATTAAATCATCAATAGCTATCAAAATATACTGCATTTATACTTTATATTCTTCTAAAGCCTTAAACTTATAATTAATAAAAGATTTTGGCAGAAGATTATAAAATATTTTCTAAAATACTTCTAATAATGCAATGTGTCCTTAAGAATGTGTCAGAATTCATAAGAACTGTTAATTTAATTTTGATTACTTGTTTTGATCTTTTTTATAGAGACTTTTTATTTATTCCGTTACTATAAATATGATTATTAGTGCTATAATTAGTGCCATTATTTAGATTTTTAAGACTCGAATTTCTATTGATATCTTCGGCGCAAATCATTTCATTTTTCTTCTGATTTTCTTTTAGCTTTTGATGATTTGATTTAAATAAATAAGTTCTGATAAAAAAGTTCATAAATAATAAGAAGAATAAGAAATATAATGAAAATCCAAATATCGCCACTTTTCTGGACAGATCACAGGGTATGCCAGAGAGCTTGTAGTATAGGGCCAAGTAGTTGATGAACAGTCCGGCAAACATTTGGGCGATTTGTAGTGAAGTGATTGTTATATTAACGAATCGGGGAATTGTGAAACGCATTGATTTCAATGCATAATATGTATACATCATTGAGTGTATCATAAAATTCATGTTAACCATCCATCGGGCAGTGGAGGGCACGTCACCGAACACATACCAGGAATAGTTGAGTGTCAGCACATGATGTATCCAATGAAGTGTTATTAGTTTCTGCTTTCTTAGTACAATAAATAGTGTGTCAATCAGTTCCAGTGCTTTGGATAATGTGAAGTACAGATACCATATATTAAGTCTTATGTCCTATAATTAAAAATAAAGTAAAGATATGTGTCGAAATAAAACAAAGAAATGATCAAGAAGAAATCAACGTAAGATGCGATATATGCCGCGTGCTATTTTT
>JAQFXN010002820.1:0-11921 GCA_034693365.1 Liacarus xylariae
TTAATATTGGACTACATATGGATAGTATAGAAAGGCTTCAGAAGTAGTCCATTTTCGAATCTCCAAAACTTTATATTTCAAGTATTAACATTAAATACTTGATCAGAAAGTAAGAATAACTTACTGATTTTCATCAAAATTATTAAATAATAACTTTATTATACTATTATATTAGATTAAAACAGTTGCTTTTTAATAAATTTCATGTAAATCAGTAAGTTATTCTTAATTTTCTTATCAATTATGTGCGACAATTTTGTTTTTGTCTAATTCAAAATAATTTAGTCAGATATCCCTCTATTTTAAATTAAAATACTCCATCGCAACCATTGAAACTTTTTGCAAACCGCGAGATGGCGTTAGTGTTTTTTGCAAAATAATATTATAAGAGTTTAAGTATATTTAGTATAAAGTATTATATGATGATGCAATTTTGCAAAAATATTTAATGGCACCCAAAACCTCCAAAATTTTTAATGAAGCAAAAGTCAAATACAGCTATAAATAAATTTTGAACAGGGTAGGGTCCAGGAGAAGGTATCTCGCAATCGTCAAATTCTCGCAGAATTTAATTAAAAATGACGTAATTTAACAGAATTTGTATATTTAGCAAGAATTTGACAACATTCTGTTATTTCAGAATTTTTCAGAATTTAGACAGAATTGCACAGAATATTCTCCAAAAAACGGCGCCTTTAGTGCGGTTTTCTCGGCTATAGGGGACGGCATCGCGCCAACGGCCTAGGGGGTATCGGCTAAAATCACAGGGGGTATTCCGGGCTGGAATTGTATTGGAAAAAAACAATTGTAAACGATGCTTAGGTCACTTATGATAAGTATTTTAGCCAATTAAGCAAGCAATAATATTCTTATTTATATTTTTTAAAAACTCTCTAAAATAAGTTTTAATTCATTGATTGTTTTGAAATTCATAATTTCTGATTAATAACTATAACATTTAATGTGAATGCTTGTTAAGGGCTGGGCTCAACCGGGAATGTATTATATAATCATTTGTCCGATTGTTTTTGCCCAGGGGGGAGGGGAGGGGAGTGGGTCAAGATCAAAGCATTTGCAAATTTGATACTTTTGAACAGAATTTCGACTGTTTTTAAAAGGTTTCTCCAGAATTTGCCCATATCTGGTCAACTGAGGGGATGGACGGAAGCGTATATATTATACTTCCTTTTCTTCGAAAGCGGAGATAAAAATTCTCTATTAATAAAATGATTTACAAAGCATTTAAATACTTGACTCTTAACTCTTGACACAAAACTATTTGCCGATAAAATAGTTAGTTTAGGCGAATATCAAAGCACTGGTTGTTATCTTTAAGTCTCTAAAAGCATATGACTTAACACAACATTGAGTGCAAGAATTCAAAGATCACATTATCAGTGATTCACTGATGACTTAAATAATAAATTCACTCAAAATGTCTTTTATTTAAAAACAATTATTTAATTAATTATTTTACAAAACATTTATTTACGATATTTGAAACGTTTTCTTAATATTTATATAAAAATAATTGCAATTTATTTATTAATTAATTTTTGAATCCTTTGTTCATTAAATCGTATTAATTATGAATTCATTTAATTAAATGCTTTATATTTATTGTAATTATATTTTTAATTAAATAATTTATTCAATTAATGAGACAATGGATTGGGTGTCAGAAGAATGGCGTGAATTGTCTTTAAAACAATTCCTTTCATACATGGCTTCGACAGGTATTTCAATGTATTAACGATTAGTTAATGTAATTATCGTTGACTTAAATCCCCAATTAATAGGTATTATATTCGGAGGTGTTTTGCCATACATTCCTCAATACAAACAAATCAATGACAGCCAAATCGCCGACGGATTCTCCACTTATGTCTGTTTGGCCCTACTCTTAGCCAATACTCTAAGGATTTTGTTTTGGTATTAATTAGTTATCTCTTAATTTATGTTTAAATGATTGCAATTGTATTGTCTATAGGTTTGGCCATCAGTTCGAAACACCACTTCTGGTCCAATCGGTTGTCATGAATGTGGCAATGATTGCAATGATTGAGCTCTGCGTTAGAGTGAAAAACAAGAATCTATTGATTCCCAACAAAAATAGATATTTTATTGGTATTAATAATTGTATTTTGGCTTTTAATTAGCTTTTAGTCCAATCTTTCAATTTCTCACAATTTATATGAAATCTCTTTTATTTTACATTATTTTTCTCTACAGAAAGACAGAGCTCTCAACCAAATACTAATGATTTACTTAATTCTAACAAATGCATGCAAACAATGTTAGATAAATCTGGTTTTGTTTATTTTATTGATTTAAGTAATTATTTAAATATTAATTACAAACTTTTAAATCTACTGTTTATTCTAATAATTAATTCATTAAATGAATATTTCATTAAATTTCTGATGACTTCATCTCTTATATCAAAACTGATTATAGAGAGTAGTAGTGATGGAAATACTTCTGATTTGAAGCAAAAACAATTTTTCGGTAGGTTTTGGGCATTTCATGACTTCTAACTTAGTCCTGACAATGAATGTGTCCTAACTTCAATTCACATATATTTTATAATGTTGTAGTGTTAGAGGAGAAGTGGGAAATTGAAGGCATCTTCAATAGGAGTCAGAATCGAGTTCAACACATATGATTTACTTGTCTTAAATCAAAGTTAAATGAATTTGATATATTATAGAGAAAATTTCGACTAAACTCATTCACAGAATCAAATTTGGATTTAGAGACAGGAGTTGAATAAATTTACACAAATTGGTATTTTGCCTATTGTTTCCACTATAAGTCCATAATTCTAAAACTCGATATATAATTTTTATTAGTAAAACACAATTTATTTGCAAAAGTGAGATAAACTCGATTCCAACACCAATATTGAAGATTTCTTGAATTTCTTTCTTCTTTGAAAACGTTTAAAATTAGTTTTTTATTAAAATATTTTGCGATTACTGTATATTAGATATGGATATCCGTTACTTCTGGAAATGGACTGATTTTATAAGTTATATCGAATGTTTGGCCACTTTTACAGTTTTCGGTGGAATATTAATGTATTTATTAATTTCTGTTCCCATATTTGTTGAGACCATTGGTTTTTCCTCCGTTTTCATCGAAGCCCTATTAGGCGCTCCACAACTGATTAAAAATTTCAAAAATAAATCAACGCTTGGAATGAGGTTTAAATTGGACTTCAATTCTCCAAATGTTTTAAAATTTATTGAATCAATAATTTGTTTAAATATTTAGTAAACTTATGGTATTTTTATGGACAGTCGGCGATGTATTTAAAACAATATATTTCCTGCTCCGAAGCGCACCCATACAGTTCTGGTTGTGTGGGCTCTTACAAGTCAGCATTGATTTATTCATTTTTGGACAGATATTGGTCTACAGAACGCCTTACAAAAAATTATCAAAAGCTTTCATTCATTGAAACTCGAATTCTATTAAACTATTTTTTAAAATTATATAAAAAATTGAAATTATTTTAAGATATATTGTGTTATAAAACTAAATTCTAGTCCATTCAGTCATTTATTTACATTTTTTTATAAAATATTTCTTTTTGACAAAAAAAAATATTTTTGCTATAAAAACATTTTTATTTTAAACTTCAAAAAATGTTATTCATTAATAAAATAATTCATTCATTTTGAATAATGTCTTAAATGAGTTCTCTTCAGAATCACAGCTAAACGAAGACAAAAATATATTTGAGTAATAATTTAACCATATTTTACACGAATGGAAACTAATGATCAATTTTCAAATAAATTAAAATGCTTAAATTTTAATAAAAACAAGAATGACCATTATATATATCTCAGCTTTAAAGGAAAATTGTTAGTATGCAAAATGCACAGATAATATATCAATTATTTAGTGGTTCGCTTTAATATAATTTAATTTATTGCGAGATTAATTTCAATATCAAATAAATTAAAATAAACCTTTTAAGAAACGTTGTACGAGGTATAGTAAATAGGATAAATTCCAAAAGTAAAGTATTACAAGAGATAAACCGAATGTACGTATAAGCCGGAGCCGAAATTGAAAAGTGTGTAATAGTTTTTGTAAAAATTAATGTAACTTTTGTTCAATTAATTTTTATTTTTGTTAGCAATTATAAGCAATTTTATCACTTGTTCGATAATATATATAAATTTTATAATATTTTGATAAAAATATCTTAAATACGTAAATCCAACACAAGTAATCAAAATTTGTAGATGGTTAAAAACACAAAGAACATATGTTTTAGAGAAATTACTTGTATAATCCAATATTGAATCAGGTGAATAACTTTATGGGTTTCATTGAAAACATTTAAATTGTGGTCCCAGACCACAGACAGTACCGCTCACTCCTCAAGAGATAGCACAGATAGTGAAACACTGGGATCCAGACGTCTATTACAAGTCGATTGTTAAGAAAAAAAGGACTGAACGCCGCGCGAGAGTCAACACATAATTGATTTGTTTTCGTATTTTTCAAATTCTGTATAAATAGACGACTCCTTCGCTAAATTCTTTGTATTCTGTTTTAGTCGTTGTATTCAAAACGCAATTCTCTTAAATTGTATTCCTTTTTAACTTAAAAACCGTTTTGTATTAAATAAATATTTGTTTTATTCGGAACAACCGTTAGTTTTATTTATTTATACTCGATTTGGAGCGGACCCCCTGTCCACTCTTACTCCTCGACAACAATATAATTGTAAATTTTACGCCTGGGATAGGATGTGAACAACAGTTATTTATATTAAATAACCACTTCCTTTGATAAGTCTATCCAATGCACTATTGATTTCATCCTCTTCCTCATCTGGTTCCGGGTTCTCTTTCTCTTCCCTCAAATCAAGAGGTCTTTTAGTGGTAGTAGTAGTTGTTGTAGTGGATGTGGAGGTAGTGTAGGCTGCAGTTGCATAGGTAACTGCCTGTACCGTCTGATTAGCAAATATTACCGATTGCTACTGTTGTTGTGATTCATGAGCAGCTCCTCCATGACAGCCACCCGAACAGCACCCACCTCTATGGCCAAATTCACTTATGCTAATGCTCTCACTTTTGCTAATACTTAGGAACGGGCTTTTATGGTTGAAATTAACCGAACATTTGTGTCTGTTTAAGACTATCAGATGCCAACATCAGAATATTATTCGGATATTATAGTCTTAAATAGTTACAAATGTTCGGCGCAATAGATCACCCAAAAAGGACTATTACTTATTAAACTAGTAATAACTAAAGATTAATTGACGCATATTTTGAAAATATAATTGAAATTATATAAAGTATTCAACATTTCATTTGTTTATATTATAATATCGACAAAGAATACAACAATTTCTAACTTTTATGCTTTCTATGTTTCCTTTTGTGCTTCTTTTGCCCCTTTTATGCCATTTCTTGATACTTTTCTTAATCTTTGATTGGCTTTTCTTTTTAATTAATTTCTTAATTATGTTTTTATTTGACTTTTTAATTGTATTTTTTAATTTATTTTTATGTGATTTTCTTTTCATACTTTTTTGGAACTTTTTTTCGACTTTTTGTTTGATTTCTGTGATGAAGATCTATAGCCTTAAGATATAATTAGAGAATCAAAATCAAAATCTTTTAGAACAAAATCAATACAACTATTTATAGCAATTGTGATATTGATTATTGTATTCAAAGGGAAGTAAATCAGGATAGCCCAGGTCGGTCCTGTAATGACTGAGGAATTTTATTGAACATTATCCAGTAATTTTAAGATGGAATATTTTTTAATTTTTCATCAATATAAAGAAAGGTGAGAAGTATCAGAAACTTTGCTTTAGAGCGAAGAATTAGCCAAATATCATTTGCTGATTTTGAGTGGGGAATACTGAATGGGCAGCATAGACAGCACAGGCAGATTGGCTGCCATTTTTGTAGTGGTCAATATTTTTTATTAAATTCTTCTATTTGGTCAAGCAACATGTCCTTCATATTTCAGCAAATTTTTCAATTTTGTGAACTTGGTAGTTTACTTCTAATATCAAAGCAACAAAATTGAATAATTTTTTTTTGTTGCTTTGATATTACGGTAGAATAAAACTATCAAGTTCACAAAATTGAAAAAAACCTCATAAAAAATATTGACCGCAACAAAAATGGCAGACAAAGTACTGCCAATTATCCTTTTGAGTTAATCCTTCTTTGGTTATCCCCTGAGTTAAATAGTTGACAGCTAATAAAGTAATACAAGTTCAATTTATAAGTTAGTATCATTTAATGCTTTATTGTTGCCTGTTGCTACCTTTTTGTTTAATTGACTTTCTTTTTGTTTTTTGTGGTCTTTTCGATACATTTTTTCTAATAATTTTCTTCCTTTTCTTAATGACTCCATTATTTTTGACTTTTTTAATAGAATTATGTTTTCTTTTGTTCAATACTTTCTTTTTCTTCTCTCCTTTTCTTTCTTTACTTTTCTGTTGAATCGGTTTTCGGGGTTTTCTTTGCATAGCATTAGGGTTTCTCTTATATAAAACATTGGGCTTTCTTCTCATCCGTTTTGGGTGTTTTATGTTACTTTTTCTTCGTGTAATTTTCCTTTTATGCACTGATGGTCTCTTTTGCACAGGTCTTGCAGGTATTTTTCTTCTTGTATGTCCCGATCGTTTTCGACTATTCCTTCTATTTAAGCCGTTCTCTCCATTTGCATCCGCAACTTCATCACTAACTCCTGAATCTCGTACTAATAAATCTCTATTATTTAATTCATTTGAATCTCGAACATTATTTTCAAAATATGAAATGTCTTGAAAGAAAATTAATTAATAGATTATTTGATAAACTTAATAAAGATATGATAATAAATATAATTTATTATTTTATTCATAAAGTTTACAAAATTATTGATTAAATTTTTAACTGTATTTGTCTGTTATAGTGAAACACGTAGTAATCTTATTAAACTTAAAGAAGTTTCTTTTATCTTACACTTTATTTTGTTTCAAATCAACACAAATACCAATTAAAACCAATGATACAATTGTTATAAATACAAACTTAATTGTATTCATAATAGAAACCAAACTCCAGGGTATTTATTAGTTTGATAAATTTTGTAAAATTCTAACCTTTTGCGTAGTATTTTTTATTTTACAAATTCGGCATGTTACATTATGTCTACATTTGTTCCATTAACCTTTTTAGTTTAAACCTATTCTCTTCCTTATATAAAATGTGTATAACTTGTGTTTTTAATTCGTTTAATTAAGTTTTTTTTAAAAAACAATAATTAGAATGCTGAATATCAATTAAAGAATCATTCAACTTTTTATTTTATACAAAATTTGTACAGTTGTTGGCCTCGCAATTAACTTATATTTTGGTAAAATAAAAATAATAATTTTAAATATTTTTTTAAAAAAATCACGATATTTTATAATCCTTAAAATAATCTGATAATAAAACAAGGATGTGGAAGGAGATGGTATTTGCTTATCCTGTCCAAAGTTTAGATGCAATATTTTAAATATTTTCTTAGGGGGAGAGGTATTTCAAGCTGGATTCTCTCTCTCTCTCTCTCTCTCTCTCTCTCTCTCTCTCTCTCTCTCTCTCTCTCACTCACTCACTCACTCACTCACTCTGTTATAAAATAAATGTTTTATACTTTAAAATTAGAATAACATGACATCTAGATTATATTACTTTTATACAATCTAGGTAAAACCTCACTATTTTCAATTAAAAGAATAAAACATTTTACTGCATTGAATTTATTTTTTCATAATTTTTTTAAAAATATACTAGTTGCAAAATATATTGTTATAGATTAAATATAACATGGAATTAAAAATATTTTAATAATATAATATTCACTGCAAAACATAGTGACTAATATTAGAAATCTGGTCTTATATACTTTTCTTTAACCCTTCCTCCTCCTCCTCTCCAGGTTCATTTCGTCCAGGATCACTTTCAGCCTCTTCTCTTAAATTAGTTGCTGTTGTAGTCGTAGTGGTTGTAGAAGTTGTTGATGTAATACTAGTTATGTTGACATAGATTGCTGTCATTGCTGTCATACCATTTGGGTGCACATTAAGCACAATTTGTTGCTGTTGTTCCTGTTGTTGTTGAGTCTGACCACCGGGACATCTGCCCAAACAACACCCGGACGAACATCTGTGACTTCTTTTAATTTGGTCTTAAAATTAATATAAAATATGTTTTCAAAAGATATTTTAAATGAATAAAAAGCTTTAAAATTTCTTACATTTTTTGCATTTATTTCTGTTTTTCCTTTTATTTTTCTTTTTGTATGATTTTTTGCTTCCTTTTAATATTGGAAAAAGAATGATTGGTATTTAGAATAATAGTCTCCATGTTTAGATTATATTTGTTATTCATTCTGTTTAGGTTTTGGTATAATTTATAAGTTATAAAAATAGAAATTAATTTTATCAATGTCAATCAAGAGATACTGCCGCCAAGATTTTAAAGTTTCCACATCTCCGGCCTTTTCTCAGTTGTCCATATATTGTTAATCAATAATTTTGTATTTCTCCATAATTTTTTAATACAGTATTTAATATTTGGTAATTCCACCGGAATTAGCAATTACATAATTATATCGTTTTTCATCGATAAAACTAAATTATGAATTCATTGAATACCTTATCAATGATATCCCACTTTTGGCATATCTTTACGAACAATAATTCTGGTTTAAGTGTATGCATTATTGTGTGCATAATATCTAATAGCTATTTTTTGCACTGTTACAGTAGTAGGAGAGCATTTTGTTTCTCAGGCTATTTAAAATCCCTAGGGACGCTATAACTCTTTACTTCGCACAATTTTTTTTGTTATTTTTAATCTATTTGATTCACTCAAAACCATATTTAAAATTTACAATTAAGTAATTTATTTATTGTTTTTGTTTTCGATAATTGTTTTATAGTCAATACTAATAGATTTAATAGGTTTTATCTATGAGTATGAACTATACAAGTATTCAATATTAATGAATCATAATCTTAAAAGCATCGAACTAATCAAATGACTAAACCTTAAATATATACTCTATTTAAAAAATTATTAAGAAATCAAATTGATTAACAATATATGGACAACTGAAAAAAGGCCGGAGATGGTGGAAACTTTAATATCTGGACGGCAGTATATATCAATAATAGGTTTATTAATCAATCCAATGGAAATGGACTGAATCCAACGCGATTTTATTTATTAATTGGAGTATAAAATTATAAAGAATAGAGTAAAACAAATACATATATAGTGTAATTCGAGTTGATATTCTTGAATGAATCTATTGATCTGAAATCATTATCGACACGAAAAAGTGTATTGAAAATAAAAACTTCCAAATAAAGTAAATCAAACACTATATTTTACATTGTGTTGTGAAATATTCTGTATAAAGATGAGTGAATTACTTGATTGGAGAATATAGTTTACATGAATAGAATATATGAAATTAAATATTTAATCGATATTAAATATAATTATGAAATCAGAAAATGATGATTTTGGAAAATGCTCTCAACAGATGAATATTTTATTAGATAAATATAAAAATAAAACACAATAACCAGCTATAGGAGCAACAATAAAATTAATTTTTCGCAACCTTTTATTTGAATCTTTAAAAATACTGTGAATAAAGTTTTTGACTAAAATTATTTTTTTATTCAATTTTGTGCTACAAAACAAATCTCATTTGAAAAAAATAATTTAAACAATATTTTTAGTGACAATTTATTTATAGCTATAGTTAATTCATTAGACAGTAATGTGATTGTAATTACAAATACAAATTATTACAAATTGGATGTCATGGAATAAATATGTTCTCTTAATATAATTTTAATGAAAATTCTCTGCTTTTAAATACATTTTACAATCTATTCTCTTCACTCAATCATTTCAACAATTAATTGATCTAAAAATTTAGAACTTTTGGTCAATTTTTACATTATATAATGTACTGTAGAATCATATATAAATTCACATCAATATCTGCTAAAATATAAAAAATATTCGATAATTAATAATTATTAATTATACAATAAATTTGTATTAATAACAAGATTGAAAGTTTTTATTGTCAAAATTAAAAACTTCAATAACTTCAAAACAGAAAATTAATGTTCTGAAATAATTTAAAATAGTTTTCATTTAATTTTAACCACTCCTTCTCAATATATAATACTTTGGTATATGTGAATACTTTTTTTCATAAGAAGTTCGACCGCGAACACCACTAGTGCTATATTTGTGAATTATTGATGAATATTCCCAGTAATCACAAATATAGCACTAGTGGTGTTCGTGGTCGAACTTCATATCAATGAAAGTATTCACATATATATTGTTAAATTGATTTCCAATGGAAAATTCAAGCATAAATTTCGTTACTTATCTATAACTCCAAAACTAAAAATATAGTTTGTTTAAATATACTGTAATTTATAATGTTGAAACTTTATTTATGGACAAACTCAGATTTACAATTTGATTTTTTCCATTGGAAATAAATTTATCAATATTTATATTTATATCAAGATTCCGGAACAGTATTTATCGGGGATGCGCAGTCTTGCCAACGTCAGGGGATATTTGTCTTTTGAAAACAAGTATTTATCCCTAGACGTTATGTTAGAATTTTTTTCATAGAGATAATTTCGGGAACTCTGTTCATCTCTGATATTTATAAATAACTCACCTATTTGAATTCTATTGCAGGTTTAAATGAACAACTTAATATTTTTTGTCTAATAATTTTGACATAAAAATTCATTTTTACTTATAGTAATAGACTATTATTAATAGTTATATTAATTTCTGTAACAATTAGTTTTATAATTTTTAACTAATTTTGTGTGACATTGAATACAATTTAATTTTTATAATGTGAACAATAATTGGATTAAATGCATTGAAATTTGTATAATAACCACAAATAGAGTAAATATTACAATAAAATGATATTTCAATATTTGATTGATTGTGTGATAATATAAAGTTTTGGAAAATAGTTTTTGAACGACGTTTGCTACTATTTAAGCCATTCATATATAGTCCAAAATTATTGTTGATTTTATTGACTTATATAATATTATGGAACTTTTTTATTATTTTATAAATACAGTAATTTTAATTATATTTCTTTTGTAAGACCTCTTTCCGATTGTCACAAAACTATTTCAGAGAATCACGTTTTTATTTCAGGTCAATGTGTAGAGCACTCTCAACCGTGGCTTTAATACAATTTTTTAGACAAAAGCTTAGTAAACAAAACAAGTGTTTTAGTTATCAATTGTTTATTTAAATTTTGTAATAAATCAAATGAATTCAATTGATTTGAATGTATTAACGATTTTATGCGAGTTTAAGTCAATAAAATCAACATTAATTTTGAACTATATATGAATGGCTTAAATAATAGTAAATATCGTCCAAAAACTATTTTCCAAGACTTTATGTCTGAAAAGTAATAAAACAATAAAATAATAGTAAAAATTTGTCAAAAGAAAACTTATGATTGACTTCAAACACAAGTCGCCTCACAATTAGTCTGATTTGTCTGACATTTAATTTTTCCCGAATCGCTGTCACATTCGACGACAGTATTGGCAGGTTTTCTGTTACGTCTTCTTCTTCTGTTGACGCGATCGACATTATTTCGATAACTGGTTATAACCAAACCGATGAACAATACTATGTATACGACGACAACAATCTATAGAATCAAAGAATAAATATTCATTAAATTGTTTGCAAATATATATATGTGAAAGAATAAATTAAAAAAAGTTTTAAGAAGAAGCAACATTTCTTAAGTCTTATAAGATGACTACGTGCTTCAGTATAATAGTCACATACAGTTAAACATTGAGT
>JAQFXN010002821.1:0-11920 GCA_034693365.1 Liacarus xylariae
TGCTTATCTCCCCTTCTCTCTCTCTCTCTCTCACCTTCTCTCTCTCTCTCTCTCCTCGTCTCCAAATGTTTTCGTTTTCTTATTCAAATCGTTATTCCCTTCACTCGCGACTAATATATAATATAATATATTTTGAAAATCTTAGCAAAATTCTATTAAACTCCCCCTAAAAAAACCTCAGATAAAACATTTGCATTTTAAATATGAATCCAAAACACACAACACATTACAGTGCATTCATTTAGATGAAAGAGAGGGAATGGGGGGAACAGGCAGCACAGAAATGCATTTAAATAGCGAGGCACTGGTCGGAGGCCAACCTTGAATTTGATAAATATGCAGCGATTATTTGTCTGTGCATTAAAATTACTTTTTAAAAATCCTTATATAAAGCGATTTTCATATTACTTATATATAATGCACGTGACGTATAAATAGGCGACATTCCAATTAAATTCATGGCTATTGACTGTTCGGAGAAAGTTTTTAAAATTCTTTTTATATACGATATAAGAAAATAACTTTCTCTTTCCATAAGTCTGTTTTAGTTTAATTGGAAATTTTAAGGTCAAGTCTATGGTTTATAATAATGAGTAAATATACAGACAAAAGCAAACAGTTTTGCTCCTATTCTGCATAAAAAGGAAAGTTTTAATAAGCTTTCTTTATATTTATTTATAATTTTTTTTAGAGAAAAGTGCATTCATTTCCACTTTAGTTAGCGTAAAAATAGACTTTTTAATATTCACCTTAAGGGCACACAGATTTTTTATGCGAGAGAGAGAGAGAGAGAGAGAGAGAGAGAGAGAGAGAGAGAGAGAGAGAGAGAACTCGATTTAGAGATTTAAATATTAAATTAAGAAAATAGTTTCATTTTTTCTATATTAGGGATAGAATATGTATATAAGTATATGCTATTAATGGCCTACAAATTGCCACTTCATGTAAATAATTTGCACAAAATAACTCTCAAAAAGTAATATAAATTGATTTAAGTCACGATATAATTGTAGACAAACTCTATTATAGGCAGCGATGAATCGATTGTTTAGAAGAATTTTCTATAATTATCGTTAATAACTAATAATGAGCTTATATTTTCATTATTAGGTCTTTGAGAAAAACTTCATTAAATCTCAAAAACAAATATAAGAATTCAAACAGAATTTCTGGCTACAAGTTTAGTGTAGAATATGATGTTGTGAACAGAGCTATTGGTGCCCTCTTTTCACATAAAAAGCAAATCTCTGTTAGCATTGAATAAAGAATTTACTGAATATTTGTTTGGAATAATTGATTGTAATTTTCCATTACATTATATTTTTATGGAATTCGCATTAAATTTAATAAAATTTTCGGCATATGTTTGAAAAAGTATTCATACTTTTATAATTCCGGGCAATTTTGTTGTGTAAAATATAGTTTTAGATGAAAATGAAAACTTTTTGTTTTACATATATATTAGAATTCTTGGAACAAATTAATAGAATTTTTTAGGAATATTTACCGTAAATGACTATAATTCTAGAAGTTGTCTCAAAACATGTTGTGTAAAAAGAATATAAAATATGAGAAAATCATGATTTAAAATAAGAAAATTCTAATAATGACCACCAAAATAGTGAGATTTAACGTGATTTCGCAGATAAAGCAATTTTAATAGCATTTAAATAATAAATATTACCAAACTTTTGGGGTATGACTACTAAAAAAGTAGTTAAAAGAACTCTAATTCAATTCATTATGTATTATAAGAAGAGAGAGTAGTTTAGTGTTTAAACTGAATATTCTTAAACCGAATATTTAGTTATAAATTATAATTTAATTGCTTTTTAAGCATAAAATAAAATTATAGGAATAAAGAGTAGAAAAAAATAAATTACAAACCAATAAATCTAAATAATTATTTTCTCTCTCAAAAACTAATGTCAGCCCTAAAGGCATTAATGATCTCTAGTGTTCCCAAAATTTTTTTTGCATTAAATACAAAAAAAAATCTACAGAATATTAACGCAAAATATTCACAAATAAATTGTTTCTCTCGAATATAAATCTATTTGAAAATTATGCAAAACTTTTATTACAGTGTGTTTTGGAGGAAAAGCTTAGTTTTTTAATTAATTTCGAAATTCTTATAATTTAACTGTTGTTTATCCAACAAAACACACGATTAAAGTGAAATTTTTTATTTTATATTATAAACAAAATTATAACTTTAATTGAATTTTAGAAAATAATAGTTTCTGTAGCTCTCAAAGTGATAAATACTGTACTTGTTTTTGTCTCATGACTATCGGGTAATGACTGTTAGCAACGAGTGTTACACTTTCTGCAGAACACATTCAAAAGCACATTCATTATAAGCAGAAGTGGTTCTTATAATAAATAAAATAATGTTCACTACGTATTCATTGCATTGAATACAACAAACTGTATAAAAAAGCAGAGACTTTCTTAAGAGTACACAGAAAATAGTCTGCGCCAGTATTTAAAGAGTCCGAGTGCTCCGAGAAAAAAAAACAAGAGCACAGACAACAAATGCATGATTAATGAAAAGTCACTCTTTCTATTCAAAGTGGACGCAAAAGTTGATTATTGCGTGAAATCCGACTGAATAGCAACACATCATTAATTATAAGACACATAACACAACTGGTCTGCAAAACAGCTCTTCTCTCCTCTCACACACTCTTTAGACTTCATTATATTATTAATAGTATTCTTAATGCAAAATACTTTTGTATAATAAAAAACAGAGAAATAACATCTCATTAATGCCTTTTATGACAAACTGTGTTCAAAACAATATATCATTAAAATAGATGTTTAAATAAGACAATGCATTAACAAAAAAAAGTAATTTGAATAACAAAATAAAATATTTAAGTTAAACAACAGAAACGCCGATAAAGAATGAAATAATTTTCATTATTTTTAAACTAATAATTTGTCTCCCAATTAAACAAATATTAATATTCTTTAAGCAAGAAATTTAATTAGTTTTGTTGTTACTGACTATTGTATAATAAAAGTTAAATTTTTTATTTAAGAATTTTCTTTTTGAAATTCCTGATCGATAGTTATGTTAAACATTAGAATCGGTAATAAATTGCATTTTTTCAAAACATTGGGTAAAATCATTAACACAATTATGATTTCCATCAAATCATTTATTTTTATTAATGAGTAAATAATGATTGGAAATCATTTGTAAAATCTATAATCGATTTCTTTTAAAAAGATTAACCAAAATTAATATCAATATTAAAGAAAATACTTTTGATCTTTAATATTAACTTTGAATTTCGTCTATAATTAAACTTATGGTTTGCATTCACTAATACTGAGAATTTAATTGGAAATTAATGAAGAAAAGACTTATTAAAATTAAACGAAACAGAATAAAGAATAAGAAGACTTATAACTATCTAAAAAAATTATGTAATCTATGAAAAGCCATAAATTGATGCGATCGGCGATAAATCATTAAAAGATATTCTGAACTATCTTTGAACAAAATAATAATAATAATACTAATATATTCCTAAATAATATTCGGGTTTTATGTATACTTCACACAAATATTAATATTGAATGCATTAATATCATTAAAAAACACACCTAAAAATCATAAGTTATTTAATATAGTCAATGAATTTTTTCAGCTTTTATTGGTTGTCTTAGAGGTTAATTTGAAAAGTTTGATCAATGAATTTATGTGAAACAAGTAGTGGTTTTCTTGGAGGTTTATATTCACTCTCTTACTTAATATAAATGATAATTTTTTTGTGCTCAACTTATTTAATTCAATATAATTAAAGATTTTTCTATTTTAATTTCAATCCTCTATTGAAACTAACAATCATTTATTATTATTTACTTCTTTTAGAGTTATCTAACTTTAACGGCGATATTATTTTAGTTATTCTAATGACTATTTCTTTATACAGAATAATATTTATAAGTAATGATATATTTTCAGCCGATTTTCTTATAATTTAATACATTATACGAAATATTCAATTGTTAATCGATTATTCGCATTAAACAACTGTTTTCTTTCGGATTAAAGATTTTGATATATTATTTATTAGTTATCCCATTATTATTATGTATTTATAAGCGTGTATTGTATTAGTGTCAGTAAAAGTATTAATTATTTATAGAACTAAAAAACAATTTAAACACTTATAAAATATTAATATAATCTTAAGGATTGTATGTATGAATGATAAAACTAAAGATTGAGATCAAGTTTTCTTCTCCGAGTCTTCTTTGAGTGACTGAATCAGATGTTTAATTAAAATATAAATATAAGTTATATAAGAAATTCAATTAAAA
Organism: Liacarus xylariae; assembly: GCA_034693365.1. NCBI lineage: Eukaryota > Metazoa > Arthropoda > Arachnida > Sarcoptiformes > Liacaridae > Liacarus > Liacarus xylariae. The sequence continues at coordinate 4,342 of JAQFXN010002821.1, forward strand.
AAACTAAATACCGATATATATAACAAATGGATGAATAGGTGTTGTTATAGTCTTAACACAAATAAAACTGGAGTTCAATGTATATAAAAGAAAACTTGATATCATATCTAATTAAAAACACACACAAAAGTAACTGTTCCGTCAAAATACAGATTAAATAAAGACATCTCACAAACACTCCATTGAGAAACTAATTTAAAATAAAAACATTTTTCTCGATATAATTTGAAATTACAAGTACTGTATATCGTATTTGTTGTAATTTAGTTAATAATCAGACATAATTTTATTTTCTATTCACTTCACTTCAGTTTATATTTTCAGACATGGTTTTAGAAGTGGGCGTAAATGAATTGCTATTAACTTTTTTTTTGAAGAGATATATCTTTAAACATCAAATTCAGTCATCATATCATCAGAAAAATTGAATGTCTGTTGTGTTGAGAAGAGTGTAAAGAGAATGGAGAATAAGAAGAATAAAAAGTTTACATAACGTTAGATTTACTCACTTTAAACAGCATTTGATTAAATCACGTTTTATTACCCTCTAATTGATTGGTTTGTATCTCCTTTTTCACTAACTTCTATGTTAAACAAAAATAATTTAAATCACAAAAAAATAAAATCCCGAAACATGTCTAACAAGAAATCAAAGTAAAGCAAAGAGTTTTGAGGCTTTTTGTTTAGTATTCAAATTCAATTTAGAATATCTAATTTGTAGTGGGATGGCCATGGGGAAAGAGAATTGGGGAAAGACTATTTGTGAATTGAAATGCTAGGAGCAGGTATGAATAGGTATAGTGTTCTTGGTTCAAATGCTAAATTTTCTGATTAATACCAGATTTTTTTGGGTGCACAATGATAGATTTTCTGGTTAAAATTGGTATTTCGTTCAAATACTTATGAAGCTTACAAAGTTTCTTATCTCATTTAGATCTCATCACATCGTGCTATTTTGTCTCTAACCCCTTGGTCATCACTAATAAGATATAAATGGTATGAAAAGTAGTTTTTTCGATGATTTGTGCAAATATTTATTGTCTGCCATTGATGTGAATGACGAGTCATTATAAAAGTAAAGAATCAGTTCATCGGATAGTCTAATATATCAGCGGAAAAAACTTAATTATAATTAGAATTTGGGTTCAAATAAAATGAACCTCAAATGTAATTAAGTATAAACAAGAATGAATTAATATATATATATCGCCGCTTTCAAGAAATACTAATAGTAATTGAAAATATATTTCATCACAATTACATTAATATTTGTTTTCTGTCGTCAATAGAGGTTAATATTTATCATAAGGTTATATAAATTGTTTCAATTCTAATCAAGGGATGTTTGTGAGAATTAAAAATACTGTCTTTTAATATAACTCTTTTTAGTATATAATAATAGTTCAAAATGGCAACTTCTGCGCCATTTTTAACAATTATTATACTGATTTATCTATTTGAAAACATTTTAGTATATATTTTATATAACTGAGTATTGATTTATAAGCAGTGGGGGTAAAGTTAATGTAAGAAGTGAAGTGGAAAATGACCAATCCTAAGCCATAGGATTAGCTTATCCTCACATTAACCACTCACAAAGGTTTAGTCTATCCTCACTTTAGACACTTCCTAGGCTCAGTTTATCCTCACTTTAGATATTCCCATGGTGCCAAGTCCGTGGTTTCACATGGACCGAGGTGCAAACGAATCTATAATCTCCTTTTCTTCGAAAGCGGAGATATTAAAAAAAACTTATACTTAAATTATAATACAGTGTTTGTAAGAAAATTTTTATCGATATTTTTGCAAAAATAAAAAAAATACTTAAAGTCTTTGAACGATAAGACCAGTCAATACATGAATATTATATATAAATATAAGGACCAGAAAAAAAAGTAAATGCATTAATGAAAATACATATTATATATAAAACAAATGCATAATTATATTTGAATGAATGGCCAGAAGGAACGAACCATTTATCGCTAGTTCTGAAGCACTGAACTATATATTTATTTTCTAATTTAATGCAAATTTATTAAAAGTGCACATTTAATAGAGGTACCAATTAAGGGCGTATAGACCCGTACTTATTTACAGGTGCTCTTCCATTAAGCCATGTGTTTCCACTATTTCATCTGTTGAGCTCTTTTGTATGTCTGCAGTAATAGATAGGACTTATACAGTACTGTATATATCGTGAATAACATACAACTATTTTCACGTCCACTCCGTTTTGTTCACTCTCTCTATACACTGTATATCTCTCTCTTAAAAGTCTAGTATTTTTTTAGGCAAAACTATCAATTGATTCATGACTACCACTACAGTCCTTAACTGGGAAGAACTTCTTTAAGTCAATTACCAGTTCTGGGAGAGACAGGGCTTTTAAAAAAAGAACAGTATATGAATTGGAAGGTAAGTGAGAAAGAAGTCAAATATCATTTTCAACAATTCGTTGCGATTTATATATTTTTTAAGAGCCAAATATTTTTTCTCTGAGGCGACTCTAATATATTGTAACTGAAAATAAGACTCGACTAATGTTTTTTCAGTTCTACTCTGTTTTAGCGAATATAGTGTAGGGTTTTTGTAGACAGAGATACCGAACTCTAATAGAAGACTATTTAGACTCTACTCTCACTCATAGAATATATGATAAATGAATGTTCAAATTATATGAACATAATTACCGATTTGTTATTTTAACTAAAAATTAAAATTCTATACAATTTATTACTTTCTTATTAGCAATCGTTTGATTGGTTTATGTGTTTCTTCTAATTATGATAAAACATTTGATTTTATTCTGCAATTTGTTGAACAGAATTTCTTTTTAACATATTTAGAGAAATCATATAATTTTTGTCCTTTTGATTAAATTCTGATGTTTTGCCAAAAATGTTTTCCAAAAGATTTTTTTGTCGATGAGAATATCGATTAAATTAATTTCGAAATTCAGACATTATGTCATAGATATTGTAAATTAGTCTTAAGAAGAAGAAAATGTTTTAAGTCATTGACAGTTTGGAGAGATTTCAAAAAAAAATCAAATGATTTTTAATGAATTCAATGAAATGTTTATTAACTATAGTCTGAACAGGAATTTGAACTAATTGTGAGCTCAACTGAATCTAAATTATGAATATATAATTATGAGAATTACATAATTGTTGTCCAAACAAGTAATTCGTGTTATCGATGAACTAATTAATGACAATTAGATTTAGTAAAACATTACATGAAATCAATTCAATGACATTTGAATAAACAATTAATTGTCATTTCCTTAATAAAGATTTTTTAAAAAAAATTCAAGTTTAATATTATTTTATTTTTTATTCCAAACAAATAATTCAATTGAAAAATACCTAAAATATTCACATTTTATATATATTTTTATTTGACAAATATTTAAAGTTATTGTTCTGAAAATGTCTGAAGTAATTGAACTTTAAGTTAATATTTTATAAAATGCAAAAATAAAAAATGATTTGAATTTTTTTTAATCAAATATCTTTTCAAAAGATTTAAAAATAGATTTGAAAAATATTTCCTTTAATTAAATTGAATAAAAATGTAATTTAATTTTCAAATTCCTTTCAAATTTGACCAAATTTTTCACTCAAAAATATCTTTTTTTACAAACAGATTATTAATTTAAAAATTAAAAAGATAATCTTTTCAATTTTTAACCTCGAATTTAATTTTAAACTTGATATTTAACAAAATAAATTTTTTAACCGAATTAATATAAATATTTATAGAATACAATATTATATAAAATCCTTGAGATTTATCTACAGAATTATGAAATTAAGCACTAAATCAATGATGAATTTAGATGTGGAAAAAGTTTAATTAAAATTTTTTATCACACATAACAACACTATTAACCCTAAACCGTAAATAGTAGACACGTCTAGACTTTTTTAAAATATTGTGATTCTCTAATGAAGAGTACATTTTTAAAATTCTATATACAGTATAAAAGAGTTGTAAAGTTAAGAATTCAGTCGAAAAATAAATCATTTCATAAGTTAATTCTAAGGAGAAATAAAAATAATGCCATAACTAATAATCTATTAGTCCCTCATCTGTTAGTTAAGTCTTGAATATAATTTAAAATTTAAATCATCTTGAATATAAATTTTTTGGAAAATTACATTTAAACCCGTTTAAACCAAATACTCTGTTATTAAGTTCTAGACTTACTGATGATTTCTGACAACTAAACAGTTATAAATTGATATTTTATAATTTTGGTTTTAAGAAGAATTGGAATTTTTTTTTTGTTGAAAACATTTTTAATATCAAAGAAAGTTTATTTACACTCAAACATAGAGTTGATATAGAATTCAAAGTTAATTCTAATAATTATTTTTCTATAATATTTGCAAATTCATTCGTATCACTCATTCGGGCCTTTTATACATCATTTGAAAATTATTGAGAAATAGATAAAAAAGAAATGCTTTTAAAGTATTTGCCCAAAAGAAAGTTTGGTTTTATATTGTAGTAAAAAATAAAGTATTCAATAAATAACCAAAAAAATTTTGGGAAACAATTTCAAAGCAAAAATTTTCTGTAAATCACATGTAAAGCCATCGCGTTATGCATTAATAATTTTAAGATATTTTCTATTATAATCTTATTTATCTGAACTGAAAAAATGTTTTAAAGAATTTCATTCAAGTAAATCAAACCCATTTTTTCTAAATTCTTTGTGTATTAAGAAATTTTTTGTTGAATTTTACATTATTTTTACCATTAGCGATTCAGAGATGGCCAAGGTTAAATAGATTAGGCTAGGTATGTAAAATACCTCCTATATAAAAATAATGCACATTAGGGATGAACAATGAACTCAAAATCAGGGGGGGGGGTATAAAGGAGGTATTTTAAATCACCAAGATCGTGCAGGATTTAATTAAAAATGAAGTAATTTAACAGAACTTCGAACAATTTCGCAGGAATTTAATAGAATTTGACAGAATTTAGGCAAAATTCTGTCATTTTTCTAAGAATTTACAGAATATTTTTAAAAACGGCGACTTCGGCGCCGTTTTCTCAAATTTTATAGGGAGGTCCTAATATTTTTCTTCATCGCATAGGGATTTTGCCTATACCCCCTTCCCCCCCATTGTCCATCCATTGTGCATAGTAGTAGGCAAAGACCCTATCCTACCCTCAGTGTTGCTAAATTTGTAGTTATAAATATTTAATCCTTTATTTCCTTCTTCCCCTAAAATTCTTTGTTATAATTTAACTATTGGCCAACTATTTATAATTGGAGGAAATGGAAAACTTTTAAGAGTTGGTATAATTGCTTAATTACTAGAATTTACTAATTAGTCTAATAATAATTAGTTAAATACATGAAATTAATAACATATTTAAATATCTATTATAAGAGAATTTAAACGAAAGTTTTTGCTTGACGTCAAACCCAAATATAAAATTTAAATTCTAATCAACAAAAAAAACTCTTGAATTTTCCCACAGATTTCAAGTTATATAAATAAAAATTTGATTAAAATTTCAAATTTATAGAAAACTTCAATTTATGTATTCAATTATTCCTAAAGAATATGCGACGAAAATAATCTATAAATTATAACAAATAATAATAGAATAGAAGAAAAAACAATTCCTATCTTATAATAAACTAAACAAAAGAAGAGAAGAAAAAAATTCAAATACAAAATCTTCATTCAAGTGGAAACAGAGATATTGTTTTTCTTCTTTTCAGAATTAATTTACATGTGATCTCTGAAACAGAATTAATTTAATAATAATTCTAAACATTAGGAATGAATAAGAATAAGAAAATGAGATTCTTTCGATTCAAAACTGTTGAAAATATTTAAGAATATTGAATAAAATTATTCTAAACTATAAATTATAAACTTTTAAACTAAAATAATAACAATAAAGTTCTTAAAAAGTTTTGTTTTGTGTCTCAATTTATAATCAATTTTTTCTCTGAATATTGTTTTAAAACTTTTAAGATATATTAGAAATATTATGTCAAACAAAATACCGCAAAAATAAAATAAAGAGATTTTTTCTGTAAATAATTTATTCCCAAAAGAGATTAATCATAAATAAACAAAAATAAAATTAAAGATAAGAAGAAGAAGAAAGAACTAAAAGAAAAATTTATCGTTTAAAAAAACAAAAAAGTAACGAATACTTAATGTCAACACATATTCTGGTATTAATACTCACAGAAACTACAACTTAATAAGTGATCGCAAAAAAGTGATAAAAGAGTTTCCAAAATACTCGTCAAACAGAATATCTGTAAATAGGCTTCAAATCAACGCTTGAATTCTGGGATTCTTTGAGTTGACTTTTCATCTATTGTTCATTCACTGAATACAGAATTGATAAGACTTTTAGGCAAAACAAAATTTTTTTACTGAACATTAAATCATAAACATATGAATGAATTTAACAGAAAAAATAATTACTAATTATTTGTAAAATAAATATTCAATTTTTTTTGTTTGAAGTAAAGCAAATAAATTTAATGTTTTAGAGAATTATAGAATTAGTATTTGTGTTCTCAAGTGTTAATGAACTTAATTATATGGTATTTCCTGACAGACTATTAATGGAATTAAATAATTAAATTCTAATTTCAAGGGTAAACACAAATTTAGTACATATTTCACATAAAAATGTTTGTTTGAATAGACTTTGTGTTAAACATTTGTTAAATGAAAAATAAATAAAATTATAAAAAAACAATAATCTTTGTCTATTAAAGCGCGTAAAACAGATAAGAGAAAAAAATATTTATATATTAAGGAAAAAAGTTTTAATATTCTCTCAAACTATGAAAATCAAAATAATTTCCGAAATTCGTATTTAATTTAGTTTTGGCCTCTAATCTGGTAATAAAAAATAATATTAAATGAATTTTTGTTGTTCTGGTATTGCCATTCGTTTGTTGTGAGAGTTTAGGAAAGTTATGCCTTATATAAAGGCATATAAAATAAAGAAAAATGAGAAGTCTTTTCTCCTTTGGTGGTCTCTTTTTCTATTTCTCTCAAACTTTTTTCTTTTGGTGCGCTTTAATGCGATGCCATTCAAGTGTATTAACTGTAAGAACATTGAAATTCTTCGGGTTTTCTATTATTATATTATGGATTTCGTGAATATTTATAGCGAATGCAAAGTAAGAGAATAAGAGAAAGAGAGAGATAGAGATAGGAAAACAAAGTTCAACACTATTAATAAAAAGATGATTTTATTATTTTTTAAAATCTAAAACTACAGTTTAAATCTATTACTGATTATTATTTTCTTTTCAGTACTGATGAAAAGCTACAGATTTAACTCCGATTTTCACATTAAAATCAGTTTTAAAGTCAAATTATATTTTATGGACAAAAACATTAAAAAATAGTTTTAAATCAGTTTATTATAAGATTAGGAGTAAATATATGTGTAGATTTCAAACAAAATAAAGTGTAAGATTAAAGAAACCCCTCTTAAGTTTTATAAGATGACTACGTGTTTCAGTATAATAGTCACATACAGTTATAAATTGAATCAATAATTTTGTAAA
>JAQFXN010002822.1:0-11919 GCA_034693365.1 Liacarus xylariae
TATTAAAATGAAAATGAATTATAAAACCAAAAAAAAAAAAAATAAAATAAAAAACTGAATACTACATTTTGTTTAATCATTTTCTGTTAAACTTTTCTTAATTTATATCAATTATTCAAATGTGTTGTTCTCTCTCTTTCCCGGATTCTGATAAAGCACTGCAGAAACTAATTAAAAATAGATATTATATAAAAATTGATTAAAATTTGTCTAAATATTTGGTTATCATTAAAATAATAGCTTATTTGTGTTTGGCACCAATCGGTGCTCTCTTTGCAATACAATTCTTTACGATATTGTAATTATTAATTTAAGTCTATTTTATAGAAATCTTTTGGTTATAATAATGTATTTATAGAATTGATATAATTGTGAAATAAGTTTAGAATACTTACGGAGAAAATTAGCTATAATTACAAACTTAATATCATTTGATTCATCAAAACTTGAATTAATAAAAACAAATATTAAATACAATTTTTTTTTTACATAACTCTTAAGAAATATTAATTAACGACAAAAAAAATTAGAATTCTTTTTTACTAAATCTAAAAAGTTTTTGAAAACTATTTTTTTTATAATTATATTTAACATAAATTAATTTTAGAGAATTTTAGACATTTGTTGGCAAAAATATTCGAATAATTGGGAGATATTTGTTGTATATTTTGAATTTACATTTAATTATTAGTTTTTAAAATCAATTTTCAATTATTTAAATCCAGAGATTTGTTCCCTTGACTTGTGGTCTCATATATGAAATGGCAGTGAATTCTATGAGAAATGATTATGAAATGAATGAGCGAATGAATGATTGCTTTCAAGTGCTTATGGCTTAACAATTGAAATAAAATCACTGCTATTAATGAAATTGAGTTTCAATTTGTTTACTAACAAATCGTTTAAATAAAAAGCGATTCGCAATACTTTGGCTCAGAATTTAGTTTAGTTTACACTATATATAGCTATATATAAATGATTTGTGAATTTGAATCAGAAAATCAGTTTCAATAATATCAATATTGAAGCTAATAATACATATTATTAATAAAGAGTTAACGTCTGTATTCATCACTGGGTATTCATTATGTATTTTTACCAAAAAATTTGTTTTTTTGTATTTTTCAATAATTTGTTGCATATAATGCATAACTAATACAATAATGTATTCAATGGTTGACATAAACTAACATCAAATCGATATGAGAGCAAACATTAAATATAAATAAATTGGCGCTTGTCTTGTGTTGTCTCCTCTGTGTTGTGCTTTAATATTAATAATAATAATAATTAAGTTATGTTTCGATTACAACATTAGACACGCGAACAGTGAGTGACAGACAATTCGAATGAAGTCGTAATGCGATTGAATGCGAATTAATGAACAAATAATTTGATATCTTTTACAAAAAAAAACTGTTGACATATAGTCTGATCGATAAATATATGTATTATTTGATTGCAGTTTTTGTTTCACATAAAACACGAGATCTTCAATAAATCACTGATAAATCATTAGATTGTTTTTGAGGGATATTTTGTATAATAATTATTAATTTAAGACTTGTTTTCAAATAAAGTCGTATTAAAAGGTGGGCTAAAACTCTTGCGACCATTCGTTCAGTTGATTATCCATTGGTTGAAAAGGCATTCATTTGAATAAATGAGTTCACTTCACATAATATATATAACAAGTTGTAGAATACGGGAAGAACTGTCGTCGGGTGCAAGAAGTCATCGAAAACCAGTTCTCTATAACTAAAAGTTTTCATTCACTCAATACTCGGTATTTATTACAATATTTCTAGCGTTTAGTTCTTCTTAGGACTGTTTGATCCGCTTTCTGGGCGGACCTATTGGAGGCATTTGTTGTGTGGCCAACGCTCGAAAGGCTTCGGCTATCAGATGAGGTTGTCTTCCAATCATAGTCTTCCACCCCTGGGTTTCCATTATATCAGTCGCGTGTCTGCAAAACAACAATTCAAACAATGGGTTCAATCGATTAAAGGCTAAATAATGTTAAATTCAATTACGTATTGATATATTCTATGGCGTGTGCTTTCAATTGGTTGGCGCTGTGCATATCGGCCAATATTAACACCTCTGCGGCCGTCTCTACAGATAAGTTCGAACAAAGCGATTCCTCGCACATTACTTTCAGTCGTTCCAAATCGTACTGAAATACAAAATCAATTAATGAGTCAATCAATCAATTAAAACGAACCGAAGGAGACATACTTTGTCCGCTGCGGCCAACAAGTCTGCGTCCATTTTCTCTAAATTGGTTGCTTTGCCGGTGTATATGAATCGAAGCATTTCCCGAAGCACTTCGTGGTCCATATCTGTTATCTCCACTTTGTTTTGTTTCTTCTCTTCCATTTCATGTTCAAACATAGCGGCAAAGACAGGGGAACGGGCGGCCAAAATGGCTTTGTGTGCATAATATTCACGTCCGTTCACTACTAGTAAAACATCACTAAATTTTTGGCTCTCGAATAGTAGACTCAAGTCATCGGAAAGACGACATTCCGGGACTTTGAATTGAATCGAATTGTTTTGACCCGAGATGTTGACTGAATCGGCGACAACACTGACCTAAAACACACAAACATTCGTTTGTTTAATAACAAATCCTTTAAACTGTAGTCAAAGTGGACTCACTTCGCAATAGAGGGTGAGTTTGTCGTCGGGGAGTAATCCGTTCGCCTCATCCAACAGAAAATCTCTTCGAATGAACTTTTTAAAGCCCCAGTCCTTTCCCTGAACGAATCGATATGCTCTCTGGCTCTCTATTCACATATGAGTCACAACACGGGTATTGAAATCAATCACTCCTTTTATTATTAGTCAATGTCTTACCCATAGCTTTGGTCTCTTCTCTCTTTGCGTTAAGTATAGAGAATTTGAATTTAGCCCTCACTTCGGTCTTATTGCAAGAGACTAGTAGTAAATATAAGGACAGGTAATCTTTACTTTCTTCATCTAATCCTTTGGGATTCACTCGTAAACACCTTTTTTAAAAACAATAAAATTAGAGATGAAATTGTGTTTGTATTCAATCAATTGTCAAATAAGTTGACAAACCATTTGAGTTTATCGTTAGCGCCGGCAGAAAATGTAGAGCTTTTGAGGACTTCTCCCATTTCTTCGCGACAAAAGCTAAAGTTGTTGATCGTCCACATGTATGAGAACTTAATGACCTTGACTTGTGTGTAACACCAGCTCTCGGCCACCGGAGTGTTGGCTTCGTTGGTGGGCGGCGGTGATGGAGCGCGTGAAGCGGCCATATTGCTGCTGCTGCTGCTGCTGTTGATACTACCACAACCTCCGCTGTTAGCGCTGCCACCACTGCTGCTCGTGCTGTTGCCCGGCGTCGGTTCCGTTTTTGGGCGATTAGTTTTGACCGAATTATACTATAATATATGTTTGAATTTGTTATTCCGTTTAAAACAAATCAAAACACTTTATGTCGTATTTGTCTAAAGAACAGAACAAATGAGAACAGATAAGTCGGGTGTCATTGTCACCACAGGTATTATATTTGATTAAAGTCAATGAGCTTAGGGCTGTCCACCTCTCAGTGCATTGAATTTTAAGAACACATATTAGCAAAAAGTAAGAAAATGTGGTTTCGCTACTAGTTTTCAAGAGTAGTGCATAAATAAAATGTATTATCGAAGCCATCAAACGATGCACTCATACACTCATACATACATTCAAATGATTAAACACTTCGCAAAGCTTTAAATCAAATGCGAAAATATTTTCAAATCTGATTCACAATTGACATTGACTTGCATTAGACGAACACTTGAGCTATACTGAGGCCAACAACTGTAGCACAACTCCAGAGGCATTTCCCGTAGCTCTGGGTTCGGACACTTTCTCATAATTCTCACGTCAAACGTAAAAAATGATGAATTGTATGAGAAATGCATTATTCCTTTGATTTATGGCATATAAGAGGAGAGAGAAGAGAGAGTGAGTCTATGTCTGTGTGAGCAGAGAAGCCATGAATCCAACAAATATTTTATATAATAGTTATGTATCAGTGCTTCTAAACATATTTCTAAATACAGAGTAAGAGTTTAAATACAATAGTAGTCTTTGAATAAATGAGAGGACTATACATAACATCTGATGAGTCGTCGTCTTAGACCCGAATCACCGCTCAAAAGGTGAGAGAGAGAGAGAGAGAGAGAGAGAGAGAGAGAGAGGAGAGAGAGGAGAGAGAGAGAGAGAGAACAGGAGAGTGAGAGATATGTGTGACCGAGAGTAGAGTGGAGTGGAGTTTGAGTTTTGGTGGTGGTGTGCGAGTGCAGTGACTTGGGTTGGGTTGAATGATCTGCTCGAACATTGATCTCCATATAAATGGTTAGTTTAGTTCTGTTATAAAAGTGGCGCAACTTTGAGTACATTTCTGGAAATGGAATAACGAATAGTTCACCGAAAAATAGAACTTCTCATCAGTTGATAGACGATTACAATATATGCAAAGCATTAATAGCTATTAATTATGGCTTAGTTTAGAGAGATTGCGATTAATGAATTAAAAGTGGAAAGAGATAACACACGAGCTATACTGTAACAGTGGAGTGGAGTACAGGTATTGCTATATATAATCGAGTGGTTATCTCTATTTGAAATGAACTCAACAAACAGTAGATATGATGTATTGCGAACACGACTAACACTACAAAAACACAATTGAGAGGAACAGATGGCAATAAAAGTGTAGCTAAAGTACAGTTCCTCTAATAGCAATAGTAATGATTGTGAGAGAAAGAGAAGTGAATCGGAGGTGAATGAGTCGAACGGTTGGGCATTGTGTGCACTCACTATTGGCATCGATTGGGCACAAGAATACCAATGCATTGCATCCCATTATTCGGATAGGAGGAGAGGACAGTTGCGATTGAGTCATGGCATGCATGTGCTGTCGCCCACATCGCTGATTACCGACTAATGCCTTGTGCTATATTTGATAACCTGTGACCTCATATTGTAAGCTAGTGTTGAGGGCCGTGGAGTTGGGATGGGATAGCTTTAAACTTTATGATTGTGTCGAACTTCAAAATTGGAGACTTGAGAGCGAAATCTGTTTCTGCATTATATGCTATAATCCCTGAGCAAAATGTCCTCTAAAAAGGCATAGCGTTTCTAAGCGAAGGCAATCGTGAGCCTCGCCTGACCTCACACTCAACGACCTCGAGTTGCGTTTGCATACTTACAGTAGTGCATACACAGGATAGGGATATAGGGATGCAGTGATTCAATTCATTTCTTTTATACTTTTTCTCGTTATATCTCTTTTCCCCTAAAACTCATCTCAAAAAAAGTTTTAAAGATTTGCCAAAAGTTTTGAATTTTGAGGAAAGCATTCATACAATGAATATAAGCGACGTCTCCATGAAATCAAATCAAATCAAAATCGGGTCATATATAGTGTGCTAAATGACCTCAATATAGAGAACCTTATTGTAGGCTATCGTTCAAATGTATGAACGACTGAATGCTAACAATTATACATAGCTTTACATCTATTCGTACGCCAATAGTGTGCACAACAGTTGTCTCAATTGTTCCATAGATTGTTGGCCACAACACCACCACTACTGCCACTAGTGGTCACAAACGCACAATACTTTTCACTAATAAATTGGTTAATACACAAATTGCACCACTTCTTAGTGGAGACACACTTATGCCAAACCACTCATAAACTTATTAAACAAACACCAAATCAATTGAATTGGTTTTGAGACAAATGTCTAAAACTATTGGTTTGAATGAGAAAACAATTGTTTAGACTCTAAACCAAAAATGGGTTTCAAAGACGATTCACTCCTTTGGGAGACAAACAGTTTGTGTTTTAAAACTAAATAATTATAAATAAATCATAAAATAAAAGGGAATTAAAGTTGAAATAAATGTTATATTTATTGTCGGTTAGGGTTAGCCTTGAATTGGATCTCAAGGAGAGACCAATGGATATACCATTCAATGCATTACATTGTGATTGAGTTTGCATTGCATTCAATCCAATGGTTGTCTCAATAGATGTGAAGACAATTGTGTAGACAATAGAGAAACAGACAAAACACTCACCGATTGTTTGTCGTCAGTCACACAATCATTAATTTAAACGTTAATCCGAAAAGTGGTTAAAACCGAAACCAAATCATTGGTGAGAATGAGTGGAGAATCAGTTGAACAGGACTTGGATTTGATTGTGAACTCTATTCAGTCATTCAGTACTCTATTCTCTACCCAATACTCAATACTCAGACTCTGACTTGACTGACGGCCATATATGACGGAATGAGTCTGTGCCACAACATTGCAATCACTGCACACACACCACCGCTACAGCATACACGCTCCCATACGATCGCACAATAGTACACCTCTACTCTATGATACACACCATACAGTGCACAGGCATAGAGTTGCACACTTTCGGCACATTTAATACTCAATATTGACAAACCTGTCCACAATAATTGTGGCCAGGCTTGTCATTGTAATTATTACATCAAGTTGTCAAGTACAATTCAATTTTGTTGAGTAAATAATTGTCAATATTGCAACTGGATCATCTCATTCTAGTTAAATCCAAGAATAAAACTGCAAAACCTATGAAAATCTACAAAAGTGTCGGTCAATTTATGAAAACTATCAAGTATTTTAATGAAAAAATGCTAGGCTTTAATGGAAATGTCCGTTGAGTTTCTTTTGGTTAAAGCTCAAGGAACTCCAGGACATTTCCATTAAAGCCTGGACCAGCTGTTGCTATGAGGTCATCCTTGTGGCAATACATAGAGTCTGGGAATTCAAAGAGTATTGCGAAATCATGCCTGACATAATTATTTTTTACAAAATTTCGATAATTCAAAAATCGAATATTCTAACAAGGAACGCAACAAAATAATTTGATTTTTTTTTGTGATTTATTGACAAAATTGTTCTGGTGCTATATCTCCAAACTCTATTGAGGTTGGATAAAGTAGTGCTTTTTAGTCAATAACTTTATTGTTTATATGTCTGAATGGATCCACTTCATCATCTCTGAATTGTACCGGATATAAATTGAAAAATTAGAAATTTCAAGGAAAATAAAATCTAAATATAGAAAAATTACAAATCTATTTGCGCTAATATGTCACTACTCTTCATACAATCTCAAATATATACCGATTGTTAATGGCAAATTTTTTTTATACATTATAAGATTTCTTATTATAGATGTTTTCTGATTGTCGTAGAATCTATAACATAGAACTTAATCAAATTTTCTATAAAATAAAACTCTATATAGATGATTCAATAGTGTGCGAACATCTCTTCCTTTATCATTTTCTTTTTGAAAATAAAATCAATATAAAGATAGGATTTGTGACCGAAAGATCCCAAATCGAGGAAAGCGTAAAATCCCCACAAGATTTGGTGGAAATTCTGGTTTGTTTTTAAAAGCCCTGAACTATATTTCGACAAAAGCATAGTTTACTTAAAGTTTTTATATGACCTGAAACTCCTATTAATTGTTACATACATTGGGCATAAGGCATAAGCATAAGGACCTAAAAGTTTTAAGCATAAGGTCTGGTCTGATCTGCTCTACTAAAGCACTGCAAATACTACACATTCCAATTGAAGAAATTGAAAGATGGGCTCCGCCTCTGACACACAAACTTTTCTAATGTGTAAAGAATTGAATTCGAAACAACATTAACCATAACTTCAATTATTCTGATTTTGTATCCTCTTTCACAATTAGGACTCAACTGCTTCTCTTTATTCTAACCTTTGAACCCTTCAAACAATATCCCAAAATTCATTCGATATTCGCAATCATCGAAACAATTGACACCAATTGGTCAGTCAGTCCAACAAACGGTGGCAAACAATCGCTATAAGCGATCGTGTTTTCAATAAAGTGCTTATTTTGGTGCGAATAATGCCTGTCCTTTGCTATGCTATCAAGTTTAACAACTATTAATTGCAGTTTACTTAAAGTTTTTCCCATAATATCCTTCAATAGAGTGTGTGTGCAGTAAATTATATTTAAAAGACAAAACTAAACAATTCTATAAAGAGTTTAAAGTCAGTAAAGGCATAAATTAAGTTAAGTTAGTTTTAAGGAAACTTAATTAAAATATAAAATATAATTCTAATCAAATGCAAACTTATTTTCAAAACTCATACAACAATTTTCACTACTTTTTTTTGTTAAATAACTTATTTTTGTCAAAATATTTGACACATTATAACACATTTTGTGAATTCGAGTTTATTAAATGAAATACGAGATAATCAGTTTGTGATAATAACACAGTTAACAAATGAACTCAAATGTAGATAAAAATTGATTCAATAATTAAAAATCATTTTTGATCTTTAACTGAAAAAAATGAATTTTTATATTAAAAACGCGAATTTCTATAGACATCTAATAAATGGGATAAAATAAATGCAAGAAATAATAACAAAAAAGCTATTAATTTTAGTCAAAATCTCGAATTTAGGTTATTTTTTGATACAAATCTATTATTCAAAAACTAAGCCACAGATTCTCTCAAAGCATACATTTATTCATTCAAATTAATTGAGGTTTCGTTTTGATCGCTATTATCGAGTTTTAAATATCATTTAAATATTTTTATTCATTTTATTTTTTGATTCCTTTTTTTGTTTTATTAATTTATTTATTGGTAGAAATTTGTTTTAGTTTTTGAGCAATTAGTTCAATAACATCCGGATGTAAAATACAATTAACAATTGACTCAGTGCTTACATATTTTTCCTTTATTTGTTCTGATTTAAACTTTTTATTTGGATTTTTATCAAAAAGTTTTCTAAATTCTTCAAAACTTGAAGATTCGATAGCAAAAGAATTTTTTGGTAAAATTTTATTACTTTTGGATTCATTTAATTTTTTCGTTGCTTTGCATTGTTTTAAGACCAAACCGATCGAATCAACCGCTTCTTCTGCAGTAAAGAGATCTACGTTTATATTCAACCAATTGTTCGTCGGTTTTGATGGACAATAAGTATTGAAGAGAGCAGTCGTTAAAAAGCGAACAATACTTTCATTTAAAGAACTTTCGAAGCAGTCATTGAAAATCCAGGTATTAATAGAAATACAACTTTTCTCAAAGTCTTCTTCAATGACTCGAACAAAATGCCACCAAAGATGTGGAACAAATAGAATTTCTCCGGCCTTTAGTTCAATAATGTAAGGACTAGTCTGTCGAAAGAGTGGGTGTAATTCATAGTCGGGATCATCGAAATCAACAGAACTAAAAACACTGGACTCTTCGTATGGAACACGTGTGGGATAGAGTCGGGTGCCATCACTCGGAGGGAACAAAACCCATAGTTTTCTATCAATTGTCGAATCACTAGTTATATAATTGACTTAAAACAGTTATAAAACATACTTTCCCGACAGTTGTGCCACAAAATTATAGCCATAGCTGTCCTGATGGCACGGAGTGAATGCATTCTCTGACCCAATCCAAAGGGTACTGTTATTTGCATTATTGTCCAAATTAGAGTCGATTTGCAATTCAGACCATTTGACAGAATCGATGATTTCCTTATGAATGATAGGAGAGAACAGTTTCTCCATATAGTTATAACTGCTATAAACCCAAAATTCAGTTTTCGGGTATTTTCTAAACGGATTCTCATGACTGCAATCCAATGAATTCAATTGAGTTCTCCATTCAATGTAGTTATAGAGTTGGGTATCGAATCGGTCAATCGCTTCGTTCTCCCAAAAAGTATTGCAAACCTTTTTGTGGACCCGAAAAGGAAACTTTGTTTCACCGCATTTCTCGCTCCAGTCCTTTAAAGTCCAGCTAAAAGAGGGCCACGAATTCAAACAATTTGAACGAATCACAAATGGAGTATCGATTCGACAATAATTTACTGAATCATCCATTCAATCAATTATTAACTATAAAAATAGAATAAAATTAAAATAAAACTAAAAACCTTTAATTTTTTGTCATTACATTGATTTAAGTGCTATAAATGCTATAAATTAGAACTCAATCACACAATCACTTCTTAGACTATTTTACAATTAGATTAACACAATATTATAGAATATATAATAAAACAATTGATTAATTTTAAATACAATTCTAAAACTACAATAATTTTAAAAAATGAATTAATAAAACAAAAAATGACATTTTATGGAACAAATACTCAAATATTAAAAATATTTTCAACAGTTGTGTTCACAATATCGACCCAAAAAGGGTTTGCATTGACTTAGAATAGCATACAATTGGATATAAGAGCCAAACATTAGATTAAATAAATTTAAACTGAATTGACATAAGCTATGGATTGCGTTAATCTCGTTCTAACTCCAAATGGATGGGTAGGGCAACACTCAACTCATTGGCGATCTTATCACTACAGGCGCCTAACATTCTTCTGCTCATTATATCTAATGGACCGCCCTTTGTGTCCACAACAACACCTCCCGCTTCGGTGAGTATAACAGCCGCGGCCGCCATATCCCAGACGTGAAGACCGAACTCCCAATAGGCGTCTGCAAAGCCCTCAGCAATATAGCAGAGGTTGAGTGCGGCCGAACCCATGCATCTGATGCCGTGACAGAGCCAACCGACGGCTTCTAAATTACGGAAAACTGCGTTTCGTTTTTCGTCATCTCTTTGTGAACCGAATTCACAAATCAGAAGCGCGTCATTCAGTGAACTGCAGTTCTGTCGCACAGATATCGGCCTTCCGTTACAATAAGCACCGAATCCTTTGCGGGCCGTATAGAGTTTGGACAGGAATGGACTGAAGACTACACCCAAAACTGGAATCTTATTAACGCTCAGACCTATCGATACGCAAACGAATGGAAAGGTGTGAACGAAATTCATGGTCCCATCGATTGGGTCTATAATCCAAGTGGGGTCTGGAGTCAGACCTGCTTTAGCACTCGTCTCTTCGCCGATAAACCGATAGTTTGGGAAATGTTTTTTAAATTCGTTGAATAAGAACTGTTCGACCGCTTTGTCTGTTTCAGTGACCAAATCAGCAAAACTTTCCTTTTCATTGATGTCTTTACTCTTTCCCGAGGCGTTTGACATCATTTTTCCCGCTTCTATGGCCAGACGTACAGCCGTTTGTTCGCACAATAATAACTCTTTTTCGTCCATTTCTCCAAATATTCACTTATTTATTAAATAATTTTAAAATTATTTACATTTCATTTGAGATATAATTCAAAACTTATGTAAAGCCTATTATATGACTCAATACAACCAAACATTTTATCATATTTTCATTCATTTCAAACCAATTGAAAAGTAATATTCAATTAATTATTTTGAGGTTTTGACTAAAGTATAGTTATTTACAGATATTATTGCATTTAATTAATTAAATAATCATTTAATAAACAAATAATTAAATTAAGAATAACTAAATAAACCGGTCTTTAGGCAATTATTAAGCTTAATGTCTAGATATAACTAATATGTACTAAAGGTGATATTTGCTATAATTATATTTCAATTAATGTGCAAATACTCACCAAATGATTGTCCGAATATATATTTATTATTAATTATTTTAATTCAATCTAATTATTATAATATATTTTATTATTTAATTACAATTATAATAACATAAATAAAATTCAAAAATAAATAAATGTTTTTATGAACAATGATTTGAGAAGACATGCGCTAAACTAGAATGCGAAACGAGAATCCCTATTCCCTTCATTTTCCCTTCCCTTCCCACTCCCTTAAGGGAAAGGGGAGGGAATGGATTCTAAATATATCTCAAGGGAAAGGGAAGGGAATTGATTCAAAGCATACCTGAAGGGAATGGATTGAAAGTTCGTCAATAAGGGACCCGCGGATACATACTTGAAGGGAATCC
>JAQFXN010002823.1:0-11919 GCA_034693365.1 Liacarus xylariae
CTTTTTTTAAAGCTTATAAATTATTACTCTATTTATATATTTTGGTGATGCGCGCATCACCAAATGAGCGTCGCTGCTCTAGATGGTGATAGACCTAGCCCTTGAACATACATGCTTTGCGCCTCCCTGCATATGCCTGAGTTATAAGGCCCAGAATAGTCTCCAAGGTGTCCTCTCTGGCAAAATTCTGTTGAATTTTTTTAAAAATGGTTGAATTTTATTATATTCAGAGCCACGATTCGTGACTCTGAATATTAAATTAATATTTTATTTTCAGATATTCTCTGGAATTAGAAAATAATGTTTTAATGCATTCTTAAAATCAAATATTTATTTAATTATCTTATTTTCAAAGTATTAGTAAAAATAATGTTCTTTTGATTTAAATGACATAAACTATAAATTGAATAAAAATTAATATTTGAAACAAAGCTTAAAATATATTTATATAACTATACAATGAATTTAGAGTAAAACATAATTTTACATAACCTTTAGATTTTGTAATTAAGATTTTAGGTATAATTAATTGTGAAATAAATAGTTATTCAAAACAATAAAATTCTTTAAAATGAAATCAAATAAAAATTATGGTATTCTTTGAGTATTTTATATAAAATATTTGGATTAAAAGACAATTGAATTAAAACTTTTAAATCCATAATAAAATCAATGAATTATGACATTAACTATTTTACGCCCTATTTATTCGATACAATGCATTCAACTGTCGCCGACCAGACCTCTGCGCATACCTTCCGACCGATGTCTGATTTCTCTGTTCCGACGTCTGTCGATGTCTGCCTTATCGGTCAATCGGTGTCTCTTCTCTCTGGTCAGCAGTCTGTGAAGGACTTCTAACCCATGCATGTCTTCTCTGCTCAACTCTATTCCAGACCTATTGATATTCCTCACCATTTCATCGAATCGATTTAAAGCAGTCAACTCTGGGCCCAATCCCTCACTTCTAAAACCGGTCACTAAATTTGGTTCAACTCTGGTCTGAGGCTTCACTTCTTGTTTGATATCTATTTCTTTTTTATTAATATCTTTTGTGTCCACACTATCGACCACTCCTTCTCTTCCTATCGTCTGCCCCTCTTGTGGTGATCTGTGGCCACAATTAGAGTCCAATCGGGCAATGAATTCCGAATGACATCCAATGCATGTATTATTGGCTGAAATACTGTTGAAGTCTTCCTCCAATTCATAACAGAAGCGCATATTTAAACTCTGGGCCAATGATTGAGACATTTGTGACAACAATTTAAATCCAATTTAAGAGTAATTAACGACAAAACAGTATTTTTACTTAAAGTCTAAAATATAGAGTAATTTGAAAAATAATCAGAACTTTATTCAAACAAACGATGAAAAGTGAATATAAGGCCAATGAATCAAAACTTTTGAATGAAATACAAGTTTATGAATAAGAAGTTCATTGATATAAAACGTACTAAATTTTTGTGATATAAATGTTGTCATTGAATGACTTTTTTATATGAATGAAATAAACCGATATTAAAATTAATCATTTATTTCTTAACTCTATATTGTCTTCCTATGGGATGGGAACAGATTCCGGGTGGAGGGGAAGGAGGTTTACACCCATTAATGTGAACCGAATTAAATTCAAAGTTAGATTCTATTAAAAAAACAGAATTTTGAAACAAAAGTTTAGATTTTTTCCAACTATTTTAGCACAAATTAAATAATAAAATATATTTTAAATGATTCCGATTATTGATTAAATCAGATTATATTACAAATTGTTTATTCAAATCAATAATTTATCAGTAAATGAAGAATAAGATAAAAAAAAGCTATTTATTTAAAATAATTATAAAATAAGAATTGAAGTGAAAAAAAAGTTTTATAACAAAACAAAAGAAAAAATAGTATGAATTGTTATATTATTACACAATACTTAATAATAGAGTAATTTGAAAAATAATCAGAACTTGTCGTTCGCTTTCATATCGATTCTTGTCTTCAGTGGTCTTCTCTCGAATTACAGGAACAGTAATTACTATATGTGTTGTTATAATAATATTATTCTCTTATCATTGTTTCTCTTAATTCTACATGATAGAATATTTTTGGCAATGTACACTTGTTTATTACTACAGTTAGTGTTTTTAAAGAAATTATTGTTTTAAACCCAAATATATTGACGACAATATTTGCTAATATGATATTACGCTAATTCTGTATTAATAATCGAAACACTCCTATAAATCATCTTTCATCATATTTTCTCTAAGATTAGAAAAACTTACTTTCTTTAAGTTAATGTTTATTCAAGTTTTTTTAAGTGCTTTTTTTCTCTAATCATTTCTATATTTGTAGGATTTAATTAATGAATTGAAAAAAACATCCATTAATTCTGTTATTGTAGAGTAGAATCTCGTTATTAGAAGCGCACAAATGATAGCTAAAACTTGTAACTAACAAAAGAATCATTAATTTAAACAATTATGCGAATTAAAGTATAATTCTAATTATATAAACTAAATTTATTTCACATAATTTAAGTAATGTATGAAATAATTTGTTAATAAATCTAAATTAATTTTAAAGAGATTTGACTGAATATAGCTTATTAGGAAAGCAGCTTTTCCCATTCATTAGAGTCAAACTATTAATATTATAATTGTTCTTAACATAAGTGTCTGTTTTTAAAAAAAAGTGTGTTTTATAAAGAGCTTTGAAATAAAATTAAAGTATAATTTGTTCCGCTATTAAAAAAATATTTAAATCATTTGACATTGAATTTTGATAAAACAAAAAATAATAATTTGCATCTAAAAAAACTTTCGCATAAAAAGCTAACTGTTTTACAGACTTCACGAATAATAACCTCTAATAGAGTCTAATTGTTAGCAATTGGATAGACCTCTACAGCACTTCATTGCAATCCAATGTCATATATTGAGCGCCGATAAGAAACTCTGTGCTCACAAAATAGCCATTTCAGAGCACCCTTTCTATATAGCATAAGATAACCCTATGCTGTATACAGAAAGCGAAAGCCCCTCTCTATTAGCGCTTTACAGTAGACTAATAGAGTTTACTAGTTATTTCAGATTTGTGTACTATATGACGGGTAAACTAAGTCATTTTAAATATACGTGAATTCATTTTGTTCAATGAATCAAAGAATCAAAGAAAGTGTGTTCAATGAGTTAAGAGCTGTATATATTCCACAAAACTTACATTTACTATTCATTTCATATACATTTACATTACACTACTTTGTAAATGTAAGTTTTGTAGAATACCTACTGTCTAAGAATTACTTGTATATTGATTATTGATCTAAAGGATTATAATAATAGCCAATACAGGAGATAATATTCAAGCAGTAAAGGTCGATTAAACCAATACTTTTAGAAACTACTTTTAGTTTTCTTTTACTTTATTGGAGCAATATAAATTAACGTATATTTGAAATGACTTAGTCTACCGTCAAATAGTACACAAATCTGAAATAACTAGTGAGTTGTACTGAAAGGGCGGGACTTATATAACTATACAAAAGTACGTCGACTCAGCTCTCATTCATTAGTCCACTCAATGAATATATGAATCAAAGCGTACTTTATTTGAGCCAAACTAGAGATCAATAGCCAATGAGAAGTGAGAGCTGAGGCTTATGTCAGTCATCGCTGTGTCTATACGTCTATACGTTGTTTGCGAACGAGTGTTCATAACGTAATGCAAAAGCGATTCAATTCAAGTCATTTCAATGTTGTGTTTGTGTTGTGTTTCAGACTTAATGTTATTATTTATTAGCCATTCATTGCACGACTAAATGGTGGCTCTGTTTGCCATCACTTCTGACCATCTGATCCACACATTGGACACTGAGTTCAGACGCCAATCGACAAGAATTAGCGCACAGTTTATGTCAAACAAGCGATACGTTATGTCATAATTGGATCCAACGATACATTCGTTTATCAAACAATCGATTGCTTTATTTAATGACAAATCCAGTGATGATTTGTGCCAATTGTTTGGACACTATCTGTGAAGACCAGCAGTTCGTCGAAGCCATCAATAAATTGTGGCATTTGTTGTGTTTTCGGTAATTGTTTTCAAATGTCTTTCTGTTATTTTCAAAGAATAAACAGATTTTAAATCAATTAATCATTGATTGACTTCTGATATTGCAATCAATACTTTTGTTTTTCATAGTTTTATTTACAATTTATCCGTTAATTGAATGACTAATAGCTTAACACTATTTTTTCGATTCAATTAATTAAATATTTTTTCATTTTTAGTGAAAATCAGTATTTTGTCAAAAATTGTTTTATTCATTAATTTTAATTCAAATGATTAATCAATTCGACAGTAATTTGATTTTAATCACATGTAGTATTGAAAATGTGATTTATAGTGGATTTTAGTTTGAAATAAGTTATAAAACAACAAAGTTTTAAACCATATTTTTTGATTTCAGACATGTCTTATCCGATCATATGATTTGAAAAGATCTTTAAATCTTTAGTTATTTTTTCAAATCGTTTTTTTGTTATAAATATTAATGCAATTCTTTAGAGTAA
Organism: Liacarus xylariae; assembly: GCA_034693365.1. Taxonomy (NCBI): domain Eukaryota; kingdom Metazoa; phylum Arthropoda; class Arachnida; order Sarcoptiformes; family Liacaridae; genus Liacarus; species Liacarus xylariae. The sequence continues at coordinate 4,572 of JAQFXN010002823.1, forward strand.
ATTAAAACCGCAAAAACAGAATAATTAGCCAATAATTTATGAAATAAAACATAACTTTATTTATATATTATTTGATTAATTATATAATAAATCAGACAAAATGCCAACCCTTTGAGGCAATGATCCAAAAAACTATTTTTTCGATTCAGTCATTAAATGTATAGTAATATAATTAATCGATTGAATCAATACTATTGATTCAATAGCAAAAAAATGCATTCACTCCTAAACAAACATTGATTGGAAAGGTTTATCTGAATTGAATTATTTTGTTGTTATAATTATTTGGCATTTCATTGATTAGGAATCAAAACCTTTTTTTTGTCATTCAATCCATTTTTACATATACTGTACTGTAGTTTTGATTTATTTGTTTGGCATATCCTCTGATTTCTTATTCAAACTTTACTTTTCCGGTAATAAAACCTAAATTACAATTAAAGTATTGATTCTTTTATGTAAATCAAAAGATTTCTTATGGTTTGTGAATTCGCATACATTTGATTAAAACTTATTTTTAAATGCAATTCTTAAGCCTTTCCGAAACGAATTCAATTCAATGAAATGTGTTTATTATGCGTTATTATAATATCCTTTTATTTTACTATTATTTTTTGATTAATTCAAATAATATTTATTTAATGATAAAAATGTTATTATTTCTTATGAATTCTTTATATTTTACGAATCATTCATTCATTCATAAGAAAAAAAATTCCATAGGATTTGAAATTATCTGATATTCAAAAAGTGTTTTGTAAACAACTTTTGAATTTTGCCAACAACTGAACCCATATTTAGGAATGTATTAGAATTTCATTTTAATATTTATTTATACGTTATATAAATCTTATTATAATATTTCTTAATGCGAACATCACTTTCGAAGTCATGACTTCTGGCCATTAAGTCATAACGACTTGAGAAAACATTTTAGTCTAAAGTTTTGTTCGTATAAGTCGTTAGAATTAAAGATCAGATTTCATGAGCACTGCTTTAGAATAACTATTATTCTTCTCATTCCTAACAATCGAATAATAAATAAGTTTAGCATAACTTTTGGATAATTTCTTTTTGTAGATTCGGTTCTTATTTTACATTTGATGTGACTTTGAATGAAATGATTTGTAAAATGGGACCAAATATAGAGTGAGGGCAGAGAAGAGAATTTGATATATCATTCAATCTATGATTGAATTGATTTTAACTCAGATTAACAACAAATTAGATGAGAGTTAATGATTGATGATTGACATTATCAGTGATTCGATCAGTTGGCACAGGGGGTGGATATGGGTTTGTAAATCAATACATATTATGCACTAAATTGGAGTCAATTAGAAATGGAATAGGAGTTTAATCAGTTATTCATAGCCTTACAGACTCTTTCCATAATATCTGATACAATGATTCTTATCTTTTAGTGAACTCTTTTATTAAATTATTCTCAATTTATTCAATCATTAAATTAAAGAAATGTTTCTCAGAATTTAAAATTTATTGTTTCTTTCACTTCAGTTGTTCTGTTTGTGATGAGTCTCTCAATGACTGGTACTTCGAAAAAGACGGCGCCCTTTACTGCAAACGTGACTATTGGATAAAGTTTGGCGAATCGTGTCAGTCATGTTGTGATGTCATAACCGGTCCAGTGATGGTGGCCGGGGATCACAAGTTCCATCCGGAGTGCTTCCGGTGCTCTAATTGTATCGCATTCATCGGCGACGGAGAGTCTTATGCTTTAATCGAAAGAAGTAAACTATTTTGTGGCACTTGTTATCAAAAACAGATGCAAATCATAAACAGAACTCCGTTTTCGAAAAAACCCCATTCCATACAACTAATAGAAATCCCTGCACTTCCCGACGGCCGCAAACGTTCCATTAAACTGACTATAGATCGACCCAAAAGTAGTAGTGAATTACTGAAGCGCAGGGATAAGTCAGGCGTTCATATCTCAGAACTGGGTTTGAATACCGATTTGATTGCATTACATATCGGCGACAAAATCCTTGAAGTGAACGGAACGCCCATCTCAGACCACTCACTGCCCGACATCGAGGAACTGATCGGTTCGGCCAACAAAGTGCTGCACCTGACTATAGAACACGACCCAAATCCCAGTCAATCACTCAAATCACGACAAAAGTCATTCCCCTTTTCGAACGACAACAACCAATTGGAGACCAATGACAGAGAGAGGGAGAGATCGAACTCGACTTCGACGACACCGAACGGCAATTCAACGGTCGGACAAAGACATTCGCGAAACACAAAGAGAAGCAGCACAAATCGTGAGCGAAGTTCATCATTGCCTCGACTCTTGTCGTCACAGCTGTCGACGCCGTCATCGGACGACTCGCCCGACTATCACAGCAATGGTTACAACCCATTCATTCCAAATTCGACGCCTCTGTCCCGAACCAAATCGTTTAGAGTGGAGACAAACAAATACCGTATATTCCGGGCCTCAGATCTAGTCAAAGGCAATCTATTGGGAAAAGGCTTTTTCGGTGAAGTGTTTTTGGTTACGCACAGACAGACCAACGAAAAGATGGTTTTGAAGGAACTGTATAGAGTGGAAGAGGAGGCGGAATCCAATTTTCTCAAAGAAGTAGCTGTTCTTAGATCTCTAAACCACGAAAACGTTCTCCACTTCATAGGCGTTCTCTATAGGGATAAGAAACTACATCTCCTGACAGAGTTTATAAGTGGCGGAACCCTCAAAGAGATGATACATGACATGAATCGGCCACTCAGTTGGCAGCAAAGGATCAATTTTGCAAAAGACATCTGCAGTGGAATGAATTATTTGCATTCAATGAATATTATTCACAGAGATCTCAATTCGCAGAACTGTTTGGTCAGAGAGGACGGGACTGTTGTCGTCGCAGACTTTGGTTTAGCGAAAATCATTGCATCGAATCGTAAATATAGTAATGGAAAGCGAAGAGACAGACGAAAGCGGTATACAGTAGTGGGTAATCCCTATTGGATGGCACCGGAGATGATGAAAGGGAAGAAATACGACGAGAAGGTCGACCTCTTCTCCTTTGGTATCGTTTTGTGTGAAGTGAGTCATCACTTTTGACACTTTTCTTGTTATTCCTTAAGTTTTTTTAAATTTAATTCTTATTTTTTAAAAATATATAAATTATCAGATCATCGGTAGAGTACAGGCAGACCCGGATTATTTGCCCCGAAATTCTGATTTTGGTTTAAATAAAATCGTTTTTAAAGAAAAATTTTGCGATTCGTGTCCCGAATCGTTCTGGAAAATAGCATTCCTGTGCACTGAAGTCGATCCTGAGAACAGGTATTGATTGATTACATTTGTTTATATTTGGAAATTTGACTCCAATTTCTTTAATCCCCATATGTTTTAGGCCTCCGTTCGAAATACTTGAGCGCTGGTTCACTAATATATCACTCCATTTCGCAATATCCCCTTCACTAACCATTCCAAAGGAACTGATGAATGAAATCGTTTCATTCACAGACCATAACCTGAGCTCTTCCTCATCACCTGAGTCTACACCAGAAACCAGAAGAGCTCATCCAAACACTCAGTTGAGGACTATTAGTGAACACATTTCTGACGTCTAATCAATGAAATCCTATAATTATTATTAAAAAAAACATATTTTTATTTTTATACATAATTTTAAAACTAATTATAATTTGATTTTCAGAACATTATCTAAAATAATATCACAAATAATGCGATATTTAATTAACGAGTATTGCAATCAATGAATTCCAAACGTTATTCTAAATTATAAATAAAAAGTTTATATAAAGTCATAAGATTTTGATTTAATAATTAATTTTTGGGGAATATTTTCATAAATTTAATTGATTTTAAACAATAATTGAAATGACTTCAACTCTTGAGTAAAAGAATAAATAAATTTTATTGATATTAAAATTTGCCGAAGCTTTTCGTCCAATACTTAGGACTTCTTCAGGGCTAATGAAACTAATTATAGATGACGTTATGAATTGAAATTAACAGTGTTTCCATTTATAAAATCTATTCTTTCATTTAATTCTTTGATTCGTATTTCGATTAACAACAAAACGGAATTTAAAGGAAATAATGCAAAAATAAAAAGAATTGTTTGGTAAACGCAATTCATTTGCAAAAAAAGTATTTTGAAATAATGAATGATTTAATTGAATAATTCATTAGTTTCTTGTATTTCTATTTAAACATATCTTTTCATTTCTTTTTTGTGCGAACCAATGCTTTATTATTATTTTTATCTGAATAGTACCTTAAGTTTAAAATACATGAGGGAAGGGGACATTTTTTAAAAGGTTCGTTTTCGTACTTGAAGTAAACAGGGGTGTGGAAGGTCTAAAATGCTAAAGGAGGTATTTGCCCAAAGTTTAGGGATCCATAGATGTAATGTTAACAAAATTTTCTTGTGGAGGGTGTATTCCTGGCTGGACTCCCCTCTTCCACATCCCTGCTGATAAAAACATATTTATTAATTTAGATATAATTTTTAGTACAAATATAATTCACAAAAATATTCTACATAATTAAACACACTAACTTTAGATATTGTTTATCAAGCAACTTTCCACATTGTTTAAGAATGCATAGATAATTCTAGAAATAAATAAAAAGCTAATTCTGACAAACATTAATTACCGTAAATAAAGGATATGTAAAAAGTGATTCATATAAATTGAGATTGTTTTGAAAATTGTACGAATATTTTGGATTCCGACAATATTATCATTTATAAACAGAATAAAATAGCATAATTTGATTGAATCATGACAAAACTAATGGAGGATTAGGAGGAGGTGTATTTTAACAAGAAAGATAGTGGATGTCAAAAGATGCACCTTTCTCATTTCTATTAAATTATTTGTAGTTTTCCTTGAATTTGCAATTAAAGTTGTTTTTTCAGTATATTTAATTTTATTAAATCAAGTTATTCTCCATTTGTGAATAAAAATAAGTTTCTCTTCTGAGACTGGCTTTCAATATAATTGTTTAGAATTTATGACCAATAGCTCGTATAAATAGCAAAAAATGGGGTCAAAATTCTATTTCACTTGAGATATAAAACTTAAGAATTTTATTTACAGATATTAAGTAATCAAAAATCAAAAATTCTATCATGAAAAGTAAACAGAGTAAGAATAAGTTGAAAAATAAAATTCATTTTTTCATTCAATAACAGGAATGGGAAGTTCAATAGCACTTGTGATTGTTAGACAATTCAATTGGAGTGTCTGTTATATGAATGTTATAATGTTATTGAACTGCTTTACATATAAATGAGATTTATATGAAAGTAGACATAAAAATATATATACAATGTATAAATATTTATGTCTTATTACACAAAATTAATTTTCAGATTCAAAATTATAAAAAGAAAAGCAGAAAATGGTTCGAAACACATGAAAGCCTTATTTTAGACATTAAAAATTCCTGTTCCTATCATAATCTATGAGCAAAAACCTGTTGGGTTTATACACTTCAGTGAATTATTGTTACGCAGTCTTCAAAAACTTGTCAGTAGTTCTCAAATAGTCGTATATATGTGTGAATTAAATGCAACTCAAGTGAAATGTTTGTTTGGCACAGTTTTTAATTCAATTTTAGTGATGTGTCCGACAATAACTAAAAAAATTGAGCTTTGAATTTGAAAATTTTAATGCATGTATTCATACGATATATTAGTGTTAATTAAAAACTAATCGATTCTATTAATTAAGCGAACATTTCCTTAAAGTGACAAAATTCATATCCGGAGTATATATTCAGTTATAAAAATATACACAACTATTAAAATATTATATAATATAACTTATGTTTTCTAAAAGTTATTAATAATTATTAACAAAACCGTCAATATTCTAGTGCTGGAAATGATTTGAATTTTGTATTATTTAAAAAGTTATTATACAAAAAAATTGTGCAATAGATTTAAACCAGTTTTGGCCCATTTATTGATTGGTTCTGTTGTTTGGCTACCATTCGTCAGTTGAAGGCTATCTTCTTTTTCATCCGTCTCTGTCAAGGATTTGCAGATTTCGGTGCGGTTTTACGTTTACACAAAACTTTTGGTTTAACTTTTTTTTTAATCTTAAACTTCAGTTCAGTTGACTTTGGAATTGAACTCAACTGTTGTATTGCGTTGTTTTGGGTTAAATAATTTCAATTGTTATTCATTGAAGTGAGACATTAATTGTGAGACAAAATTGTTTTCTGAAGAAAACTTGTATAAAAAGTTTTTCTGAAACCTAGAGAAATGTCTGAATCGAAACAAGTGGTTCTGGTGACCGGTGCCAGTGGTTGTCTCGGCCAACATATAGTCAAACTGTTGCAGGAAAAGGATGACAGTGTCAAAGAAATACGATGTTATGATCTAAAGCCATATCAGAATAATTTGCGTAAGTCTTCAGTCATTGCATTAATTTTAGCTAAAAATTTGTGAAAAAGTTTTTATGCGTTTTATTTATTTTATTTCAATTGATTGATAGAACATAAGACTGAGAAACCGATGCAAATCATTACTGCAGACATACGTAATGAAAGATCAATTGTGAAGGCATTACAAGGAGTCGATTGTGTCATACATTGTGCCGCTTTAGTCGATACAGAGTTATGGCCAGACGTGAAGACTATGGAAAGCATTAATGTTGAGGGTATGGCAACCATTGCTATTAAAAAGTTATCATACCTTTTAAGATAATTCTATTTAAGGCCTGTTCTCACAGTATTCTTAAAACAATATTCTTGTGATAAGTGCATTGAAATTCTTGTTTTAATAGCAAATTCTCTTAACATTTTTGTGATACTTTGAATTGTAAGCATATATTCTGGGATATGAGTCATATAATTTAGTATTGCTAATACAGATAATATGATCCCTCAGATATTTCATTTTTTAAAAACAACATATTATATATAGAATAACATTTAATACAGTATTAATAAGTGTTAATTATTTACTTCCATTCATTGAAAATATGTAGAAAATAGTTTCAAACAGAGATATAACGGAAACATATTTACATTAATAGATCTCTGTTTTGTAGATAATTAAAATGTGAATATAAATAATTCTCTTCTGATTCAATGAAAATTGATTTCTATATTGAATCAAAATAATTGACGTCACAAACATTGATTGACGTGTATTGGAATATTGAATTGAATTTTCATTTATATTCTGCTCATTAAAAATTTTATTCCTCTAATAAACAGATATCAAATAGCACTTGTATTCCATTATCATTATTATGTACACTCTATATCGTTTATAGTGAACCCGCTTATAGTGAATATCCGCCTATTGTGAACGGTTCCTTAAGAACCAAG
>JAQFXN010002824.1:0-11918 GCA_034693365.1 Liacarus xylariae
TTGTCATTAAAATGATTTGTGATTAGACTTAAGATATCTATTATTTGGTGATATGTACTAAAACCAGATTTAAACCCGTATTGGTTTTGCGGAATAATTGAATTTCGGGTTACAAAAGCAGAGATATTATTGAAAATAAGTTTTGAGAATAGTTTCAAAATATTTTTCTCAATACTTATTGGTCTAAATGACTCTATATTTTCTTTGGGCTTTCCTTTCTTATAAATAGGTATTACTGTCACTGATTTTAGATTTTTAGGAATTTTTTTAGAAATTAACATTAGATTAAATAATTTAAATAAAATTATACTAAAAATTTCCGGACATTTCTTTAATAAAATATTAGGAATTTCTGAATTAATGCAAGATTTCTTTGAATCAAAATTAATTAATACTCGCAGAACATCTGTTTGTGTTATGACATAATCAGATAGTATTTCTTCTAAATTTTCTACATTTTCTTCATTATATTTGGGTTTTGTTAAAGAACTATAAATTGAGACGAAATGATTAGAGAATTGTTCACATATTAATCTATCATTAATTATGATTTCATTATTTGCTGTTTTAAATGTATTACAAATATTTGGCGAAACAATAGATTTTATATTTTTATACAAAGTTTTTAAATTTGGAGACTTTTTTATAAGTTTCTCGAATTTTATCGAATTTTCTTTATCTAACAGTTCTTTAATTTTGTCAAAAAAATAATTCGCAAACTCTTTATATATAAAGTTATTAGTTTTGAAATAAAGAGCGAAAAATTTTCTTTTCTTTTTAATACAGTTTTTGATTTCAATGCTAACAGAATTGGATTTACTTTTCAGATACTTTTGTTTAAAACATTCATTTCTAACCGAAATTACAATTGAAATCATATTATCATAGATTTTATCTATTTCTAAGTTCGGGTCAAAAACTGAATCCCAATTCATATTACTTAACTCAGTCTTAAATAACTCAATATCTGATTCATTATAATCAAACAAAAGTTTTTTTATTTCCTTTACATTTGACTTATTTATGTTTAAACTGAATTGAATTAGAAAATGATCGCATGTTTTGGAAATACTATTTTTCACTTCTATGTTAGACAAAACACAACTTTTATTTATAATAATTAAGTCAAATAATTTCTGATTTATTGAATATTTTGTATCCGTTGGATATGTGTATGTCTTTACCCTTTGATTTAACCCAAATTCACACAATATGTTCATTAATTCTTTACTTAATGTCTTATTCATATCCAATAAATCAATATTAAGATCACCGCATAAGAGAAGGTTGTGATCAGAATATTCTATTAGCAAAGAGTTTATGAATATTTTAAGTTCATTTAATTGAGTTAATTTAGGGACTGGAGGTATGTATAGAGAGCACAGTATATATTTTGAGTTTTTATTCAGTAATTGAATAGTTATTGACTCAAATGATATTGTCTTCATATCAATACTTATAGTTTTTAAGAAAATCCTAACACCTATTATAACTTCCCCTCTATGTCTGTTCCGGTCATTTCTGTAAATTTTATGCATTTTAGAGATCATATTATCGGTAATAGTGTTGTCTAAATATGTCTCACAACCGAAGAACACATCTATTTTATCTGTTTTTAAAAAAGTATTAAATTCTAATAATTTGTTTGAAAGACTTCTAAAGTTTAGTGAACAGAGAGTTAAGAGATTTTGTTTTGTTATGTTTGTTGATATGGATTTAGAAACACTTGCCCTAAAAACCATTGTTTTGACTTAAATTTTGACTATTAGTCGAATTTTGTGGTAAAACGTAATAATAATTTGGGTTTTGAAGCATTGGTTGTATTGTTGGGCGAATATTCTGTTGATTGTAATGAATTCTCTGCTGAGAATATTACGGTTGTCTATAGATTGGCTTTATATTCCTGTTGTGATAGCAGTTATGCTTGAGATGACCAGTCTTTCCACAAATATAACACTTTCTCTGTTTATTATAAACTTCAAAATTTTTGTTTTCCTGTTTGTAGTCATTGACAACATTTCCATTACTGTTTGCATACGTTTTGTTTCCTTTCTTTTTATTGTAATTTTTGTATCCATTTTTCGGAAGAATCAAACTCTCGACCAATTTTTCCAATCGATCCAATCTGTTCTCAATCGGATTCCCATTGATTTCTTTTAATTGAGAGTTAGTAGATATCGACTCTTCAGTGATTTCAGTTGTATTGTTAGTAACAGTACTAGCAGTGGGCGGTTCTGTATCGAAATTTTCACTTTCACTTGTACCATTTAATACACAATTAGTAAATTCAGTTATCCAAAGTCGCACAATATCTACTCCAACAGTCTTTCTTCCGTTGTTTAATATGTTTAAAATATCATTTTGTTTATTCATTAATTCATTAAAGTTTTGTTTTTTAAAATATAAAATATTAGCCATTTTTATACTCGAAAGTTCACATCACAATATCATAAAGTTCACAATATAATAGAAATGCACTATAAAATAAGTGCAGAATTAAATTGATAGTGTTGCTAAACGCTAGATGCAAATTGGACGTTGGTAAACTTTGTGCACGTCTTATGATAATACATAACCTTCTCCCTTCAAAGATGTTACCTAAAGATTTGAAATCATTCTAAAACTATTTAGACAATCATGTTTTCAAATGACAAATTATAAATGTTGAAACTTTTCTTCAACAGAAATTTGATAGAGGTCTTATAGGCAGAAAAATGTAGGCTTCACTGTAACACACATACAGTGAGAGAACAGTGAGGATTATCTCTACCATTTTCTGCTTATATTTATCAAACTTCTCTTGAAGAAAAGTTTCAACTTTATAACAGTACTGATCAGAGAGTAGCTGAGGGGTACTAAAAATAAGTAAACAAATCAGTGCCTAATTCAGGCACTATTAGAAAGCCTATCAGATAACTGCTACTAAGCTGATAGCCTATCAGATCTTTTTTCTAATAGTGACTGAATTAGCCACTAGTGGTTTGTTTACTTATTTTTAGTACCTCTCAGCTACTCTCTGCTACTGATAAATAAAGTATTGCAAATAAATATAAAATTATTTTATTTTTAAGAAATATAACAAAATATTTTGCTTATTTAATGCAAATAATCTTCTGCTGAATCTTATAGATATCCCATAGATATTTAACAAAAATTTTTATGGAATAATAATTTTGAGATTATTTATTATACTACAGTATATATTCCTAATTAATTTGCTAGAATTTACTGTAACTGTATGACAATAGTAATTATCACGTTTAGCAAAGTTGATATTTTAGAATGTCAAAATTAACTGATAATGCAAATCAAATCACAATTTATGCTCTACATCTGATAAATGGCTCAACATTTGAAATCATAAGCTTAGTTCGATGAAAATTTACTTATTTGTAAAAGGTTATATCTAATATGTATTATATAAATATATAGGTACACATAGAAATCACTTATTTATATAATTTTGAAACAGGTCTGATGTGAACGAATACTTAATTTTTAAACAAAAGAATTCAATAGTCACACCTATCCAGTATGTGAATGAAGTATGATATTGAATGGGTTCTATCTGTTATAACCAGAGACCAAAAAAAGTTGCATTTCGAATCATGTGAGGAATCATTCAGTTCATACATATAGAGTTTAAGTGGAAAATTACCAAAAATGCTTTCAATACAAAACAGGTGTTAGAGATTAAAATAGTTCATAAAACAAGTTTTAAAACTTTTGTTTTGATTCAGTCATTTGTTTGTAAATTGAATTAAACATTAGTTTTGTTTTAATTGAATATTAATTAAAATAATTGTGAAAATATTGCCAAAAATCTATAGCTTAAAAAATTTTACAAATACTCCTGAGATAATCACAACTTATTGTCCCCTTACTACAGTGGATATGGAGAGATCTTTCTCAAAATTCAATTCATTGTTTAATGAGAAACAAACTAACTTATCTGACACAAATCTTGAAAAATTATTATTTGTTTATTATAATAATAACACATATAATTAATTAATAAATTTCATATCATTTAATTTATGCTAAATGTTCATTTGAATCATATAAAATTAATTGAATAAAAAATTTTGATTTACTTAAAAACACTTAAGTGGTTTATTGTTCCAGAACATGACTCATAATGCAACCTTTTTTGGTCTTTGATCATAAGCAAAGAAAGGTAGATTAAGCTTCTAAATATATTGCTTAAATTGTTTCAGTTTCTACTAAAATTTTGTAGTTGGAGCTATTGGACTAGCAGATATCACAGATCAATCATGAATGTTTGTAATTAAGTAGAGATAAATGAAAGAAGGTAAACAATTGGCAATCTGCGTTATATAATAAACTCGAATACGCCCTAATAGCCCGTTTATGGAAAGTATACTTTACTTAAACTTTGCTTTAAAACTTTCCGTAAACACTACTTATACTTAACTTTTAAAGTTAAGAATTTCCAATACTTTGAAAGTAAGTTAGACTCAAATACTTTCCATAAACACTACTTAGAAAGTAATGTTAACTACGCATGCGCTACATATGGATTTTATGAAATTTCATGAGACCTAACTCAATGACACAGGTAACAAAGGTCAGAATTTTTTCTAAAGTCTATACTTTCCAAAAACGCTTCAGTACTTAAACTTTAAAAGTTAAGTTAAAGAAAATACTTTCCGTAAACGGACTATAAGATTATTGTTTTGATTATAAAAGCAAAGTTCGTTAAAAGTAATAAAAGAAATTTGAAATAATTGTATTCATATTATATTGAAATAAAACTAATAAAATAAGTGAATGAAAGGCAACGAAATAAGTTATGATTACTATAATAAAGTGATGCATACAGTGATTCATACAATTGTCAAATGGAGTGTGAATATAATCAGAAGACAATAATATAGGTTTGGTGGGCACCGGGAGAAACCTCAAACTAGTCATTAGAAGCGTTTTTTAAACTTTCAATTTCAAGATTTCTCAACAACTCTTAGATTTTGTGGAAAAAGTTGAGAAAAAATATCACGGATTCTCTTCACTTAAATTCAGTTATTGTAGTCTTAAGAATAAGAAAAAAAGGATTAATTCTAGCATTGAATGAATGCGAATGAATGTGAATGAGAGGAGAATTTTCTAATTATTTACATCAATGCATAGCTATTGCAATGCTATGTAAAAAGTGTAGTCAAATGTCAGTGAAGTCAGTGAACACAACACAAGAGTTGAAAGAAAGAGTGGAGCACGACATTGATCGCTATGTGCGAGAGTAGAACCAATGCCTGTGCCAATGCCTGTGCCAATGCCTGTGCCACAACCAGTTTTGTTGCACAAGAAGGTCGAACAGACAGCCGAACAGAGCAGGTTAGCTCAGTTATCAAAGCTCTGACATCAGCACCACTTCTCCCATAGCAGTCCAAACAAGTGAGTGGAGTGGAGCCATTCAGGTGCCATTCAGGTGCCATTCAGGTGGGAGCCCTTACCGAACCGACATTACCAGTGAAGCTATCATTTGTGAAAAGTTCAACTCAACTCAATAAATACGCTTTTGATTGTTGTTATGCAATATCAGCTGTTGTTGTCTGTTGTCTGTTGTCTGTTCGCTGTTTGGTCTCAAACCCTCTTCCCATCTCTCACTCCAAGTGCCTTTGCCTATGCATAGATGTACAGTAACTCTGTCTATGCCTATGCTTACAGCGCTGACCATACTCTCCAGGTTTATGTGAGTTCATATGTATTGTTATTCTGTGTTTCGACGCTTTAATTGCATCCCTGAAGATGACCTCTACTACGACTCTCTATTAGAATTGAATTTAAATATACACTCAATTCATCCGACAATGTTTGCCATCAATTCATCTGTTTATATGACTATGAATTCGCTTAAACAATGCAATCCATCTCTGCTCTAATCGACGTTCAATTCTAAAAAACAGTTCTTTTCTTATATAAAAAAATTAATTCATAAAAACTTGTACTTAAAAGTCAAAAGTTTTATAGACTTTGAGAATACTTTTTGGAATACATTGAAAACACTTGAAAAGTGAGACAGAATTTCTGCGGATATATAAATCAATTCTTCATATCAGTGGTAAAGTTGATTCAATTATTTAAATGAATTTCCCTTTGCTTTTATCATAACATAATTTGAATTCTTTTGCTATAAAACACAAATATTATATATCGTTGAGAACTGCTTTAGTTATACAGTAATTATATTTTATGAGAAATAATTATTTCATAATATAGTGTTATTTAACTTTAATTATTCAAGATTTTTAAGAATATAAACCAAATTTTATTATTTGATAATAATTGACTCATTAATAGACAATTGATTTTTGCTCTTATTTATATATTAGCAATCTTAATTATAATTTAGCAAGATAATTTGATTATTTATTAAATTTTAAAATTAATTAAAATTGCATTCAAATGACAATTGTGTGCAAACGTCATGCGATTATTGGTTTGATTCCAAAGCTTTAATTTAGCCATAATTTTGATCTTATGTTCGCTTTAAATAAGTTAATAACTAATGACAAAACTTAAAAATTAAAGTTTGATAATAACATAGCAGTCATTTAACTCATTCAAAGTTTTTTTTATTTTATTGGTGCTGTGCTTAGGTGTCACCCGAAACGCATGACAGCAATGCTCGCATCCGTAACCACTGGAATAGGACAAGAACCCATAGAACCTATGAGAAGAGGAAATATTTTTATCTATTCTCTATAGCGAAACAAAACTTTCAATTTTTCCTTTGAATTAAAAAAATGATTATTAAAAAACGCTAAGGAAAACAATTGGAGAGATATTAATGTGTTATATACAGTACAATACAGTAGTGAAGAGGTTTATTAAATTACAGAAGTTATCGACATTTAAGTGCAAATAAAAAAGAAAGACTGTGTCCGACATGTCTTCAGAGGCCAGTGTTCTCCTATCGGCAGTCAAGTGGTCCGATACGAGCCATCAATTGACCGAATTCGCCAAAAAGTATGAGTTCCCACAAATAGGAAAGATTACAAAAGGCCAGTACATGAGTTTGGGAGTGCCCTCTCTCTCATCGCCTTCACTCAATCAAACTGTTTTCTGGGGTTTGGGCGGCAAAAGAGTTAAAGTCATAGCACAGTCGGTCCGGTTTAAAGAGGGCCGCAATTCTAGTGGTGGACCCAATGGTCGCGCTGTGCCCATAGGTCCCAAACTGGCCATTCCGGACAACTACGACGGGTGGTGGGAAATACTGTCGGAAGAGGGAAAGTCTGTTCGTTGTATTGAAAGCATTGCAGATCTGGTGAAGAGATATCCCGAAACCTGTTTAGTGAGGGATAGTATTAAAGCACATATAGGAAAACAGGACGACCCGAATGTACTCTCAGATAAAGTCAGAACAATACAAACGGGAGAATTGCTTACATTACTGGGCGCTGATGTCGTTTCGCCCAATACTAAGTCAATCGGTGTTCGATATGTTCGGTGTCGATCATCAAAGGGTGATATAATATATTTAAATGTTGATCAAAGGGGAAAGTTTAGTCCAGTGGCAAAGGAGGGTATATCAGGAGTGCATACCATAGCCAACCTGCTCTCTAAGCGCTTGCCTTTAATGGTTCGTTTGGTTTATGGAAAACCCCCGCAAGGCTTCAAAAACTTTCACTCAGATGTGCGGCTTTACAGCTCATTCGAAGAGGAATGTGTTGTAGCCATGCCTTTGCTTAAAGACACGCAAAGTATAATTCAAGTTCCTATCAGTTCTGGACTGAAGATATTGGGCCCAAAAAATGCAACCGAATTGTGCGGATTGTCTGAATTTAGTGCACTCAATGACTTGTCTAAACAATTAATGCACGACTTGACTGACAGAATACATGTCTTAGACATTCAGCACTTGAATAAAGATCTTAAGGCATCGCTAAAAGAGGAGAACAGCAGTAAAGGGAAGTTTGGCATTAGATTCCAAGGACACCAATACGACCACAAACGGAGATTACAGTCAAATTTGTTAGTCAAACGAAGTCTATCTGATCCGCAACAGATCAACCACACCATCAGTTCATATGAAGAGCTAAAACGCGGCACTTCTCTCGACGACAGCCAAACACTGGACTCAAAAGCAGAGCAAACAAACAATGAAAACGACAGAAACAATGATTTTTATGATGAAATCGACCAAATCTATGATTACGTCCGTGGTTTCGCTCCTTTACCGCAAAGAATTAAAAGTGATTTCGAAAGTCCTAAATCTATAGATCCGCTGAAAACATCGGTTTTGAACAACGAGAACAAAGCAGAACTTCCGCCACCAGTGATAACAATTCCAGCCGTTCATAACCAACGAATGTCTTATCCGATAGTCTCTCAAAAACTCAGTGTAAATGTGAAAAAAGTGAAAAAATATTTTCCAAATAGAGATAATATTTTTGGAAAAAGTAATAAAAAGGAAGAGAAAATGTCATTTTTCCCAAATGTGAGAATTCCCTACAATAATAATAATAATGGGAACCGACTATATCTGCCGACAACACCTCAGCCTAACTACCAATCAAACAATGGACCGAAACTGTTCGTAAAGAACTCTTCGGGTCAGCGCAACACTTGGAAGTCAAACCGATTTCTTAAGTATGCAAAACATGTTTCGACTCCCTTTCGAAACGAATCATTTAACGAGAATGGAGTCAAACAACAAAAGGATGTTTTGTCAAAAGAAATGCTGAATAACCAGACGTGTAGGAGCAGCAGATCATTAACTACTTCTCCCATATTTAACATCCGATATAAGTCAATGAATAATTTGCATTACATAACACCGCCAACACTGGACTATAACAATACACTGGAATCAAGTAATTCTGGTCAGACATCTTCAGGTTCGGGATCTAAAGACATATTCAGAGACCCAAAGCCTAAATTCGCTAAACTGTCGCGTTCTCTGACAAACATATTCTGGGATTTGAGCGGAAATCTGATAGCAATCGATACGATAGACAAACTGAACAACGAATTGAACGAAAGGAAGAACAGGACTTCACCTCAATTACTGCCCGTTCACATCGACTTTCTGAACGCTTTGGACAGATTACAAGAACAACAGAATATCCAACAAATCAAAGAACAAAACATCAAAACCAGACAAATGACAACTCTTTATCTATAGAGGAAGTGAGTGTGCGATGACTTCTTAATGAAACGTCTTTTATATAATTATTATTAACAGTAATTCAATTCTTAAATGTATGGAAAATAACTTCATTCACACGTATTGCGAGTGAAAGCAGAACTGGTCTTAAATAATGCACAACTCATTCAATAACTGCATTCACTTATAATATTTATAATACTTATAATTCAATTGACGTCTAGATATTAAGGGGTCTTTTGATTATTTTATTGATATAAAGGGGTCACGGATTGCTATAATGTGCCAATTCTTAGACAACTAACTCATTGCTCAAAATTGCGAATCTTAAAACATTTTTGATGCAAAATCTGCTTTCGTTGTGTGGATGTGTGCAAAATCTATTCTTTACGCTTAAACATCAAATAATTGCTTAAATATCAAGTAATGTATTGAAACAAATAAAATGCCACGCGTTTTGGTCGTTCTGGTCAAGGATTATATTATAGGATATCCTTTAGTATATACTGTATATTAATATCAGATTTTTCCCGTATTTAAGAAAAACCAAAACAGAATACAATAATATATATATTATAATAATTGCAATCTTTTTGAACAAACCTTCGAAATCAAAGTTTTTACAGTATTTTATTTTAATAATCAAATTAATTGGTTCTAAAAATTAATTATAATATTTTCAAATCTATTGGAAGATAAATATTAAATGAAAAAAAGCAAATAAATGTTTATCTAATATTTAAAATTCAATTTTGTAAACCAAAGAGATAAATGATCTCGAATTATAGGATTTTGTAATTTTTTTTAATTATTCTTCATTTTTTTTATTTTGTAATTTCATTTAACACTTCAATTGATTTTTTTATATATATAATAAGATTTTTGATTTGATTTTCAAAATTTTTTTATTACTAAAGGATTTGTTGTTATTCGCCAAATAATCACTTGACTCAACGGTTTTCTGTATAAATTTTTGTGGAAATAAAAAAAATTGGTTAAATAAAACATATCTTAACCTCTAATGTAATTAGAAATCGTTGCAAAATCTTTGAAACGAATTACAAATCGATTGTTCACTTCCTCTCTCTCTTTTACTTTAACCTCATATTTACTATAAGAGGAAAAGTCGTGATTTTATTTTTGTACTTTTTATTTCTCAGTCGGAAAAAATTCCTTTTCCCATTTTATATATTTAAAAGCGATTTCCAATTCCTTATCGTTCAAATTAAATCAACCGAAAGCTTGCGGTCAAAGATTTTTTTATTACAATTTTGGTTTCAAAATCAATTGACTTTGAATGAGATAATGATATTAACAAAAAAATCGGTTCAAAAGAAAATGTTAATTTAATTCATTGACCAGAAGATTTTTTAAAAATAAGACTAAGTTTAAGAAAAACCTAAAATTCCCATAATTTGGTGAATGCATGTAAAGTAATGATTAAATAGAGTGGAGTCAAACCATTTTACACCCAATCTTCGCCCAATATTCGACAAATTCAAACCCAATTATAAAATTTCTAATTTTGTCTTTGAATTAAAATTTTTGGAAAAAAAGAAGAAAAAAACGATATGAAAGTCAGTGAATTATAGAAGCGACTGTGCATTAGGAAAAAATACTTGTTTTTTGGTAAGCAATTGAAGCATGATTTGAGGGAAGGACTATTGGTTTGTGTGTTACCAATACTGTACTTAACACTACTGTTGTTCCCAATGAGCCCATAGATACCAAGGGTAAAATCGATTTGTGTTCATAAAATAATTGAATTATTGTTAAAACGTCTCGAATATTAATGTGAGAAAAATACAATAAAAACAAAATTAAATAATTGGTTATAAAATATTTTTTAAAGATTCTCATCGTTTAAATACAAATCTTAATTAAATGTTAATTCATTCGATTCTTTATAGATAAGTGTGGCGAACAAGACATGAGTGCTTACACTTTAAAATGCTGTCGAATCCAATACCAATTTTTCTTAACCATTGTATTATTTATCGAAACAATAATGAAAATTTAAATAAAACCGATGAATAATTTTTATTTAGTTTTTATTTTTATTGATATTAGTCCTCCAATACATTGAATTACCATTTTGTTAAATACACAATAAAAGTGATGCATTTGGAGACAGATATGAGAAGGACTTAAATTATTATCATAGAAATGTGAAGGGTGCTTTTTAAATGCTTTTTTTCAAGGGGTGCATAGGTGTTGTTTTTTAAATACGTAAATCTACTTGATATATACCAGGGATAATCCAAGTCAATGGGAAAAGGATTATTTTGACAAAATTAGTTTGGTCGTCAAAACATTAAGGAATAAAAGGGTTAGAAAAAGTACTGAAGTGACTAAAATTTTGTTTTAACATTGATTTATGGACTAAAATACCGTACATTTCTTCACGATTTATGCTAAAAATTGTATGCTTTAAATGTGATTTTTGTTTCTATCTATGGTTGATAGTCTGCAAAGGAAGTATTTAGGCTATAAATCCCCATGGTTAAACGCTACCTGCACCTTAATTAAGTATTTTTTATACATATTTTATAATCTAAAAGTTTATTTAAGGCAGAAACCTCTGGTCTTTTAAATTATAAATAATATAACAATGAAAACAAATTCGTTAAAAAAATTGTAAATTCAATCTTGAATTTGTTTTAGCCTTCAATAAAACTAACATCAGATGCAATCAAATCCGCGTAATTTTTAATAGAATCTAATTCACGAATGCACGCGCGCACAACAATAAGTAAAGACAATTTTTGAAGATTGATTCCTAGACAATATA
>JAQFXN010002825.1:0-11910 GCA_034693365.1 Liacarus xylariae
CGTTGACGATATGTTAGTAATTTGGGACAAATCCATACAAGAATTTGAGTTATTTTTCCAATTCCTAAATAATCTCATGACCCCTTCCCTATATCCATTATTTTTCGCTTTTGCGCCCGACCCTATTGTAGATCATTTCTTTATAATATAGGTAAATTCTGAACAATTTTAGTGACAAGGAAGTTTTACCAAATATCTGTAGTGAGTATCAGAGATTAGACACTTTCGGAATAAAAGTTCTAAATTTCGTTCGTAAAATCGAAAGTAAAACACTGAAAATTCGGAATAACATTTCGGAATTAAAAATAAAAATTTGGATTAAATTAAAGAAGTGATGTCAACATTTTTGAACGAAAATCTTGTGAGATTTTGTCAATTTTTAAGGGAACATTCAAAAAAACTCATCGGATTTTCTAAAACCAAATAAAAGGAACAAAACTAACTTCTGTTTGACCATCTCTGACCATCTCTGACCCAAGGATTAATATTGGTTTGAAATTATCACTTGATTACTCATAGAAGCTCTTTATAGTAAGATTTTATTTCAAATCAATATTAATCCTTCGGTCAGATATGATTCAAACAAATAATATAAAGTGAAACACTAATGAAACAGGATTAGTTTAAGGCTGAACTATATTTTCATTCGTTGATAATCATAATCGTTCGTAAAGCACAGTACTGTTGAAATCGCAGCGATCCAGAGGTTTTCATTACTGACATTCACTAATTATAAGATATTTTACAATTTTTAAAATCTTATATTTGAGACAATGATTTTTATTCATTTTTTACCACAAATTTTTCATACATTCATGTTTTTCGGACTTATTTCGTAATTATCGGAATATACTGTAAATGGGTTCTTATTTTAATCATCATCTCCTGATCGGTGAAAATTTCCTTAATTGCGAATGATCTGAGCCACTGGAAAAAGTCATATTTACGAAATTGTCTATTCTCTGGTGATTATCCTTAAATTCAATTTTAAACAAGTTGCATTACTACAACTGATGCTAAATCAAGTTATTACCTTGAATATTATTGTAGTTTAATAAATCTATACTTTTATAAGAATGATGTAACTGACTGTATGCCTGCCTGCCTGATATGTCACGCTATATTGTTGAACAAAAAACATTGTTGACAACAATAGTTTAGTCATCCAGTTGAAATTTTTTAAAATTTGATTAAATTAAATTATTAATTAGATTTTAATATAATAGATATATACATCGATCATCCATCATATAAGCATCGATCTCATCAGTAAGCTATAGCTAGATTTCTAAGACGATTCTGAAATGATGGATGACCGATCCATATCTTTAATAAACTTTTATGCATTTTATTTGAAATTATTTATCATTACTAGGGCATTGCAAAATAGGTTTTTATTGGACTCTTTATAGGTCCTATAATAGGAGTGATAAAGGGGTAAAATATGTCCTTAAATAGGTTTTTAATTTTTTCAAAAATTGTAAAAATTAACTAATAAAATATGAAAATTAAAGAACAAGATAACAAAAAACATAAAAGCTGTTATAGGAAAATCATATCGCTGTATTATTTGGGTATTAGGTGTCATAAAATAGTGATTTTATTCTTAAAATGCTAAGGAAGCCTATCATATAATAGGCACTATAATAGTAGATCCCAGAAAATAACAATTTTTTAGTGAAACAGTCTGATTTTGCTGTACGGTATGGTTAAGGAAGATAATTGGGGTCTGAAGATTGATATTTATAAGTATTATATTTATGGATATAAAAGCCAAATATTAGGTAACTTGGTAAAACAGGTATTTTCAAAGAAAAAATGATGAGTTTATCACAAGTTGTTTTCAAAATAGTTAATCTGATTTTATAATTTAAATGTATTCATAATTTATTGTTTGCTACTCTTCTGTCACAAAACTAAGAATACGAATGTTTGTATTTCATCGACTATATTATTTTCTACCGAAATAAATTGCAAATGTTTAATTAAACCTGATTTAGAATTCACTATTTAAGTGATAACGTAAAGTTACTATAAAGTTATTTAGATAGTATCTAATAATTTTTGATTAAATGAGAATTCATAAAAAAAATTTTTAAACTAATAATCTATATTATTCCTTAAATTGTCAAAAACCTACAAATAGGTTCTAACGTATCAAATAGGCATTTATAGGTGCAATAAAAGTTCGGCAAATGGACCCTCACTGTGTGATTCGTTTGCACACAAACTCTTGGAGCAGTTCCTATGAACCGATAAAATAGGCAAAATAGGTCTTTTACAATGCCCTAATCATTACTAATAAACATTGAAAAGAAGATATAGGGACATATGAAACCCCGTAACGCTTTATTTTCCCTAATTCTATACCTTTTACTTGACATAAATAGTACGCACATGTGCATTCAATACATTTCATCATGTAGTTTACTACATTGTTTCAGATTCGATGCAGCGATGCTAACTAGGGGTTCTAATCAGATAACAATGTGAAACTGAATCATATTTACTAATGCTAACTCTATTAAACTCCATTGAAATCTATTGAGTTTGTATTGGTGGATATAATTCAGCTTCACTCTGTTATCTGATTAGAACCCCTAGTTGGCATCGCTGATTCGATGCTAATTAATGAATTGATAAACCTTTGATAAAAAATAATTTCTAATAAAATGCATAAAAGTTTATTAAAGATATTTCGTTTATTTTGAAATCTAACTCATAATAAGTACTATAAAAAATGATTTTATATTTCTTATCGATTGCTAAATATATTATCACTAATTTAATACAGTTTCTTCTCTTTTTGAAGCTTTAATAGAAAGAATACTTTACATTTTTACTCTCAGTTTCAACATTTTAATTGTTTCAATACTTTAAGGTCTTCAGGATTAAAATTCTTATCAGAATCGACCCCACGACCAATCCAAAGCCTAATTCTTGTGACTAGTCTGGTCGATTCTCATTTGATGAAAGAATTTCTCATATATTAGTAAAGGTTTTCCAAAAATAAGTTCATTAGATAAAGATTTCGTGCTTTAAATACAATATGAGCTTCACTGCAATACTCCAGACGTGTTTTACAGTTTAACTAATTCTCAAAGAACTGAATCAATTTAAAAAACAACATAATATTATTATATTTTCATTTATAAAAGCAATAATATTCAAAATATATTCTTTATTTAAATATTTTGAGATCATTTTAATAATTAAATTCATATATAAATATTTTAAGTTAAATCACGTCTTTTGAGTTTTAATAACTGCTATTTTTCAAAAAAATGAAAGAAAGATTTTGTCTATGAGTTTCTGTATTATTATATAATTTATATAAAAAAAATATGACATAAACTTTAGAGTCGGGCAGATCTGACAGTTGCAGTACAGTGTCATTTGTAATAGGAACTTCAAATATAATATATTGTGTCATATCGTTATTTTATTGAAACCAATTTTAATAAGAATATGAAAAATCTTTTCATTTATCAAACAATATTATGCTTCACATCAGTACTTATCGCACATATTCTTATTCATCGAAATATTTATTCTCAATTTTTGAATGTTTTGTTCATTCATTTTGAAGTCAAATAAAAAACACACAAAAAATAGAAACTTGGATCAAATTGAACATTGAATTGAATTATACAATAGAAGTAATCGATAGGAAATACATGAAATTCAAGTTATTTAGAAATGTGTCTAAAAAACTCTTCAAAGTATGAAATCGCATGAGAATTTCAAAGTTGCTCTTAATATGAAATGTTTTGAAAAGTGATATAAAAAATATTAGAAATGCAAAAACGTTTTTATGCTTTAAATTTGATTTATTCGATGTATTTTTTGTTCGTTTGATGTCTTAATAATTCAACATTTCATGCATTTATTGCACTTTTAAAATGTGTTCAAAAGAAAAAATAAAATGATTTTTTACAAAACAAAACAAATATAAAACAATTCAGTTCTTGTGAATCTCATATTCAGGAGTATTCTAGTGTTAAGTCGATAGAAATGAGCGAAAATAGAAGTTTATTATTCTTGTTTTGATTGGGAAAATTGTTTTAAATGCAGAATAAACACGACATACGACAGCGTACTGTATATGTCGAGAGAGGTTTTGCCAGAACTTACTGTAGTTCACAACAAAGTCTACTTCGACTACAAAAACATACTTAATGTTTATCAACAGATTCTAATGCAGTGCAGACTAAGTATGAAATGACTTCAACACAATACCAAAGCTCTGCCAAATGCGAAAAGCTTTATATGAAGGACTGATCTGATGGCAGCCAAACTCAATTGTGACGACACATTCATGCAATTCATGCAAATAATTAAAGCTGATGTACGACAGCAACGATGTATGGCTATTGAGATAACTGTTGGGCTAATCCCTGTATTTTCTCTATTATGAGTTGGCTCTCTAGAGATGCCAAGAATAGCAGTCCAGTTATCCCCACATTAGACAACTGTCCAACACATCTATTCAATAGTTTTAGTTGTTTTACAGTTTCACAACAATTCGTTTATTCATTGCTTTTGATCAACAATTTTCACTTCTTTTCATACATTTAGTGGTTTACACAGTCCTGGCTCAGGGAACAGAGCTATTGTTCTAGCTAGAGTATTTCTGTAGCTATCTGGTCTCGAGAGGCAAAAATTGGAAGGTTTATGATCTGAAATCTGCTTATAATAAATTTCAAAATATATCAAAAGTAAAGCGAATCACAAGATATTTTTGAAACATATCTAAGAATAAAATATTTATAATTGTTTAAGGATTAACATTAAATCATGTAGTTTTCAGCAGATTTGAATGATTGAATTTTCAAACTCATGTTTCCTTAGAGATTTGAGCTTAGGGAATTACTTTATCAGTTTGTTCTCTGTCCCCTTCCCCTCTCAAAGCGATATAAAATGTGAAAACTGTACTGAAATGGAAGAATTCATATATTAGTTCGAAAAATACTGTACACATAAAATGCGTAAAATTATTTCATTTGGAGGAAATTACTTTAGAAGCAAAAAAAAAATATAGTTACAAAGTAAAATGAAAATTTTATACAAGTATTTAATTATTAGCAAAATATTAACAAGAATATTTATCAGCTGTTAAAAGTAAGACAAAATCCAGAAGAAAATGACCAAAATGCCAATTAAATTGCTCATGTTGTATTTCGCGGACATAAATCTGACATCACTTTTTAAAAAGTATATATCGTTACTATTACTTCATTGATTTTAGCCTTTAATTATTTTAAAGTAAAAATTTGTATTCATTATATATATTTTTAATATAGTCTTAACATATGAAATGTATGTCATTAATGAATAGGAATTTTGAACTGATTTAATCAAAGTTTTACGATTGCATTGCTGATTTTAATGGATAGTAACAAAATTTACCTTAGAAACTGCCTTCTTGTTATTTTATGTCTCAGCTTTAAAATATTTCGTACACTTAGTAATTGAATGTAAGAGTTATCGTAAAAGTGATATCGTTTTTCATTGCCAGTGCGCCCCGGCTTTTCCACAACTCTGATTATATTTTAGTAAAAATAACATTGAAAATTCGCACAAATCGTTGTTTAATTACAAAATCAAATATTTGTTATATAAAATGTTGAATACATAATAAAAATTACAATTATATTATCGTTAACTTCTCTTTTTATAACTATTGATAACCAAAATAATTGCTATAAAAGCTATTAACAAATCTAATGCCAATACAATTGATGTGATAATCATTGGATGTAAATGAAGTCCTATAAAGAGAGGCACAATTTCGAAGTTGTTTATCCCTAAAATATATAATAACTTTTAGATACTGTAAATATAAAATCCATTGATTTCTAATTAATATGGTTTACCAGTCATGGGTCCGAAGATTATACTAAAGTTAAGAGTTATAAAAAAGCTGGCGATCGACACAATAGCCAACCATATCATCGGTAATAGAGCTAATTTATAAATTCCAACCCAAGCACTAATATATGTGCCAAAGGTGTTCGTTAGTGAAACTGTTCGCCCAATCATCAGAATCTTGCGTTCGGGGATGTATTTAGACAATTGTCCACTCAATGAGTCTAATATTGTATAACATTTAACATCTGTCGGACCATTCAATGAATTATTTATGCTTTTATTCTTTGAGTCATTTAAGAGCCGACAATTCCAGGTCTCTATTGTCAGATATGTTGAATACATGGAACAGAACAGCAGTAGAAAACAAACAGGAATAAATAATATTAGAGAAAATACACGAATCAGTTTGTATCGGGTGTTGAGTTCACTAACGGAGACAGAAGGCATCTCTTATTACAAAATACATTTCATTGTTATTTTAGGCACAAATCAATACATTTTTAAAAAAGCAATTTCTAAAAGTAGTCAAAACTTTGAAAAATTCGTGTCGAATCTGAATTCAAATCGATTTCATAATGATTTCATTCGTGCAGAAAATTTTAATTATTTGAATAACAAATATAATCATCAATTTATTTATTTTAATACAAAAATTATCGAAAAATCATTAATTCATTAAATTATGTAAAAAAAAGTTTTTTTTTGTTGGAAATATATTAGCAATTCATTCGACACTTTGAATTAATTTTTTAGCATAGCTTAAAATAAAATAAAATATATATAAAACTTTAGAATTGGATTCTGTTTTTACATAAATTCTCGATTAACTGAAATTTTATTACAAATAGTTGGAGTATTTATTCAGTTTTGAAATTTAGATAATGAACTCAATTTGAATTTAGAGAATGAAATACTTTTTTCAGCTGAAATAAATAGGATTAATCGCTCTAAACAGAATGTGAATACAAGTCCTCTATTTTGCCAAACATTGAATTAAAATTTTTTCTTTCATAAAAATTCAATGCAATCAAAATGAATTGCAGTTAATGTAAATGTTAATAGTTATGTTCAACTTTTTAAAGAACACATTATATCTCTAATCGATAGCATTGAAGACCATTTGAAAAAATCAATGAATTATTTTATATCAAATGATATTCTGATGCAAAACAATACTCGTTGTAAAGCCAACTGTTAATACTCTGTCAATAATCACTAAAATTAATGCTTTACTTCCTTTTGGAATATAATATATTAACTATATTTTTAAATAAAATGATTCATACATTTTGGCAATAATTGTTTATTTTGTCATAATTTTTACATCAATTAATATAAGTTTATATTTTATTTAAGTCTTTATAATATGAAAAAATAATTTGTTAAGTCGTTTATTAATAATGTAATCATAACTTAAGTAATAATAAATGATTTTCATCTCTAATACACAATAATTTAAATACGAATTACTTATATATTTTTCTTCTCAACATCTTTTAAAAATTGTTATTAAATTATTTAAACTATAGAATGGGAAGACATTAATGTGACGATTGAATAGTACGGTATATATACTTAACTTATAGGTAACTTAACTTAACTTCAGATTCATATTGTCATTAATTTATTCAAAATTATTCCTTAACTTAAAGGACTTCCTTAACTCTTCGCGACTAATGTTTCTCACAATTAGTTAAAAACTAAAACAGAATTTCTATTTATTTTGACTCATTCTTAATGCAGATAAAGAGGTAAATGAGAAAAGTTGTCAAAAGTATAGTTGCTTTTTTACAATTGTAAATAAGTCTATGGTTTAGCCACAACTCCAATATTCTCTTTTAATTTTATTTTCTAAAGTTTTAATTAACGCCAAAATAGAAGTTCGCGTTTCATCTGTTTTGAAGCCATCGGTTATGTCATAAACAATGGACGAGCCATTCAAATGACCCACTTTTTCATTAAAGTGACCAAATATTATGGCTTTTCTACCCTCACTTGTGGACGAGTCTTCGCAATCAGGATTTAAACTCAACCCAAACCTATCATTCTTTTGAAGACCTGAAGCAATAAAAAGATATATTTTTGTTGAATATATTTCAAAAATAATAGAAAACAGTATTAAAACCGGCAAATACTCACTGCCTCTAAAAACTGAATCCACTTTTAATTCTAAAAATTTAAACCGATTTTGAGTAGTATTTTGTCGTTCAATAGTTCCACTGAAGACATAATTATATTTAGTCAAACAAACCAATTCTTCCATCAGTTCTCTGGCCCTAACAATTCGTTTCTCAGCAATGTTCCCAATTTCGAGCAGTGACTTAGCGGTGGGACAGTTCTCTCGTTTGGCACATTCACACACTTCAGAATTACACTTCGTTTCGATGTAATCACTTAATCGGGAGGGGGTATACAATTGGGAACAGCTGTGATCTGTGGATTAAATGTCTTATTTAGTCAAATGTTTATCCCTTTTGCAGTTCTGTGCCATACCTTTATGATAGTAGTCGTAAACCTTAACCATAGCCGCCTGAGTGTTGCCAACACTGTGTTCTTGAATTTTTCTGAATTGTATACAATAGGGTTTACCGAACGGCACTTTTTCGAAGTAAAAAACGACATTTCGTTCTGATATTTCATACTTCGAGACGAGTGAGTCTTCCATTTTCATAATCTCTTCCAAATCATCTTTGTTTGCTTTATAACCACTAAGTATACCGACTTCGACGAGACTCATATCCGAATAATATCGAGGTATGTGTCGAATACAGGTCTCAATGAGTAAAATTAATTTACTTTTGCCGTCACTACTGGCGATAGAATTAGTGCTTAAATTATTTTTTTTGAAATTCATGTCATCACTAATATTGCTGTTCAGATAGATTCTATCATTTTGTGGCAAAGACTCCATTCTTTCATTTGAATCAATAGAAACAACTGATTCGGTCGAAGATTTGCGTCTAAAAGGGTTCGGGAATTTGTAATTATCCCAAAACGAACGCTTCTCTCTCTTGTGCTTCAAATCCAAACTTTGAACTAAATCTGTGTTAAAGTCATCAAAAAAGTTGTCTTCGGTATCGAAATCATCCAAATCACGACTTTCTGCCGGTGCTTTCCATTCCTTCACTTCAATATTCAAATCAAACCGACAAAGGACTTCCGGGGGTTCGAACACATTATATCTAAACATTGAAATAAACAAAAGCTTATATAAGATAAATAGTTGAATTAATATTTGAAATAACCATTAATTCATAGACGCGGAAGGTTTTAGAGACAGAAACACTCTTTAGGGTTGATATATCACCGAAATAAAAATGTCATGCTATGTTTTCATGTCTTTAATAACTCCGTTTTCACTAGAAAAATCAGTAGTGGTTCAAAATGTGGTCTTCGGCGACATTTTTCACTACATTTTATTAAGTTTTATGAAAAAATTATCATATGACCCCATCCAATAGGATTACTATAGGTTCTCATTCCATAACAGATTTCTACACCATAAAATCATCATAGGTTTCAATTTCGTAACTATCTTTCATCCCATAGAATTGGTGGAGGGTGGATACGTATCTATATACTTTTTTTCTTCGAAAGCGGAGCAAAAAATATAAATTGAATTAAATGTTTACGTATTTATTAAAATTCTATAGAATATTTAAGGCATAATTTATTTGTATCCGGACAATATATCGCAACCAAAACATCGCTGACATAAAACATCGCAGTGACAAACATCGTAAAGCTATATACAAAACTAAATTCTTATTTCAGCCGTTGTCAAAATAGATTGAACGTTTTTTCAAGGTTTTAGCTAGGTATATAGTAATATAAGTGGATAAAAATAATTTGCCAAAATGATAATAGGCCTCATTTTTTCTCCATCAAGATGAAGGGGTATTTTGACTAACATTTTTGGTCATTTTTCGTAAACTGGAGGTATTCTGCATATACCTCCCATTGTCTAACACCTTATTATACTGTATGATGGTAAGAACTTACTAGGATAGCTTTTCTGTATCATTTAGGTACTGTAACAGTCGTGGAAAAGCGCACTGCATTCCAGTCATTATCTCATTATTTAAAATTATTATTAATTTAAAATTGTCATTAGCTCTAATAAGACAACAGTATTACGACAAGAATAATAAGTTATTAAATACAAAATATGTACATTCATTGTTTTTGTATTTCATTAATTTTTAATATGAAAAATACTGTATATTGAATTTGCAGCTATATCTTTATTAGGGGTCGCCAAGACTAAATGTCTAATAGTACGATAGACTGAATATCATCTGTTGAACTTTTGCTAAATACCGCCCGACTTTTTGGGCCGAAAGCAAATATTTACCTTGCTTTCCTCTTTAATTTTTATATTTTTTTACATTAATTTGCGTCAAAATATCTACCCTCTTCCTATATATCCTAACTCGGCTCACCTTGACGATCCATGAGCTTTATTAATAAATAGATTAATAGATTAATTTTGAAATCTGTTAATAGATTTTTCATAAGTGAATTCATTGGCTTATAATTAGTTTTCCGTTATTAATCAATTAATGAAACCTTAATCTCTAAAAATTGAAATAAAATAAAAGCCAGAATCAATTTTTGTATTATTAAATAAAGTTAAAATTTTAACTGCTCTTATAAAGTTTCAATGTTGTGATCTTGATTATGCAGATAGTATTCTTATTTTATAATTCTTATTCTTGTTTTGAATTTGAAAACATATTTTATTTTCGATTATATCGTAAGCTCTAATTGTATTAACAATTTTTTAATAATAATAAAAACAAACTATTGATAAATATATAAATAATATTAAATTATAAAAACTACATGAGTCTCACCGGCCATTGAACCCCGAGGTTTAGTTTTTGCTTCACTTCCTCTTCCATTTCCCATATAAGTTCCTACTCCAGGAATACCACTGACCCCACCGGACGGGGGTTGGAATTTACTAGTGACGGTGTCAATAAGCGATTGTCTCGAAGCGCACTTTACCTTCAGTTTCTGCCCGTCTGCAGGTCTCGCCGACACAATACTAGTTGAGGCTAGAGCTGATGGAAGTGAAGGTCTGGCCCCTACACCTACACCTCCTGTACTCAATGCTCTGTAATCCCTGAAAACAAAAGAAAATATAATTATAATTAGAAATATTTCAACAAAATTTCAAAATATCAATATAGCAAAGGGGAGTATGGTAAAAACACAGTTCTTTCTCGCGGCGCAACAAGTGAGGGGGTATTTTGTAAAATCTCAAACTCAGAGGCGTATTTAAGATATATCCCTTGGCTACCCACTATATAGAGGTGTACTTTAGTTTAATTATTAAATAAAAATAAATAATTAATTAGTTTTAATAAAATAAAGTCAATAATACAAAACTCGATAGATTATGAAACTAAACTTGCTAATAGTTACAAATTATTTCGGATTGAAATTATACAAATTGTGTATTTTACTAATAAAAACACATATTTCTGTGGCTTATAATCAGAGATGAGGAAAAGGGGGTACATCCCGGAATCTGCGATTTTGGCCCATACTTCCTAGGTCGCTCGTGAAGTACTCCTTCCATAGCAATTTTGAGAAATGGCGCCGTTTTATAAATATTCTGTGAAATTCTGTCTAAAGTTTTAGAAAAATAGAATTTTGTCAAATTCTGTTTGATACTTAAAGAATTCATCATAATTTGTCATATTCTGTTAACATCTTACAGAATTATACTCTGTCTACTCTCTCGTTGGACTGTGTTTATTGTCTGGCGCGCGCTAACCTTTTGGTTGTTGTAGTTGAATAAGTGGTCAAATTGAAGAACAAACATTCCACTTTCAACCCAATTTATAAATTTTGAGATTAGTTTTGGATTTAAACAAATAATCGTGGTAAAATAAATGTCATTTAGAAAAAAGTTGTGCACTGATTTTAAAAGTTTAAATAATAAATAAACTAAATTTAACCAATTTAAATTTTAATTTTTCTTCTTAATTTTATAATTTAGGTCTTTATTTTTAATAATCTTGCAATAAA
>JAQFXN010002826.1:0-11909 GCA_034693365.1 Liacarus xylariae
TCTTTTGTAAATTCCAAGCATTTTGGAAAAGTAATTGAAAAGAATAAAAACTGACTGAAGTTTTTGTAGTGATTTAACTAAATGTTTATTCCAGTGTTGTGTCTGTTGTCGAGTGTCTTATCGTTAATCACTATATCATTGGACCGATTCATTGCAATTGTGTATCCATTCAAACGACATCTCAACAAAACTGCTTCATATATAATAATGGTGGCCATTTGGGTACTGGCCATAAGTCTGGTTAGTCCTCTTGCCTATTGGCGAAATTATCACGAGAAAGAGTGGTTAGACTTTACAGAAGTAATTTGATTTATATTAAGAATAATTCAATTATCTCTTAATAATGTCTTATATGTGCAGAAGTGGTGTCCCGAAGGAAATTCCAAAATTTCGACCTACTATTGGCTGTTCCTAATGGTTCCTCTTATATACTTTCCATTGACAGTAATGATTATCGTCTATTCCATAATCATAAGACGTATGGATCGATACGAAAGAACAATTGGAATCAATGAAACTCCTGTGCGACTAAAGCACAGCCAAACTATCATCAAAATGCTATTTATTTACATTATAACTACATTTATCTGTTGGCTTCCCTTACAAATTGTTGTCTTTTACAGACGTTTCAGAACTAATAAACTGAATGTAAGTTAAATACATTAATAAATTATAAATATTTATAAATGAATTTGAAATTAAAGATTGTGTGGAAATTCTGATTAGTTTTATTGACTGCTTTTGAACTAATAGATAAGATAGATTATTCTTAACAAATCAGTGATAACCTGGCTCTTCTCCAGTGATAATCTGTCAATTCATAAGGATTATGTGGGATTGAAAAATTGTCTATAAAATTCGAGGGTTTAATAGATAATAAACATTGATGAACTTTAATATTGGAAATTTTCTAGTAAAAAGCTTGTTTTTGAGTACATAATAGCGAAAACATCTCATTTTTGTTACCTGTTTAAAGTTCACGAATTTATTATTGATGAGGAAGTGTATTTTCATGTGAAAAATTTCAGGGGTAACAAATCGAAATTTTGATTAATGGAGCTGAGAGTTATCTCTGTGTGCTCTTCCTTATCTAATAAGAAAGTTATCTACTTTTGAAATAAAAATCATTTACAACTAACAGATCAGATTATTTTGTTAAGATATTTAACAGAAATACAGTTAAGAGTAAACCTAATAGGGAGTTCTTTCTGTAAGTCAGCTTATCTTACAATACTAGTCCATACGAAATATATTATGCAGTGAAGTCTAACCTATTCTCGCCTCTCGATTAGGTTTACTCTTAACTGTATATGAGAAGTAGCATAAACTAAGGAAGAAATCAGTAGTTAAAATCTAAAAGTTCATATTTATTTGAATTGAATTCCAGCTTACCCTATTGTACTTTTATTAATACAGTACCAATAAGTAATATCACAAATCCTATAAAATTATTAATAATTTTTATTGTTTCATTTTATTCTAATAAATCCTAAATAACCAAAAAAATACTCAAAAAAATTTTTTCACAGCCACTTCCCTATTGGTATACGAATGCCTGTTTTATCGCACAGGTATAAATTTACAATGAACGTTTAATGCATCGTTAATATACAATTACAATTAGACCCACTCTGTGAACAATATTTTTTAAAAAGCAGTAATACTGCAAAATATTAGATAATATACTATAAGAAGATAGAGTGGGTTTAATTCAGATTTTATTTGATGAGTACTTTTCTAAATATTTATAATACAGTAATCAAATCCTTTAATTAGTTGTTCGCTTCGGCCAATTCAGCCATCAATCCTATCGTAACGTTTCGGAAAACTTTTGCTCATTTATTGCCAAAATTGTTGTCTTCAAAGAAAGGAACAAATCGTATTACACCTATGGATATAGCAGTCATCCAACAGCACATAGACATAGCTCGACCATCACTGGCCAGTGAAAGCACTGAAAAAAGATTGCGATTAATGAATATAAATAATGGATTGCAAACCAATACAACAAGTTTTACCAAACAAATTATGATGAAAAGAGCCCCCGGAATATTCATGAGAGACGACACTTAAATAGATTAATAAAAGATTCTAATAATTAATAGTTTTAAATAATTACAAGTTTTTATCGGTTTTAATGTTTAGAGACTTTGTTATCATTTTTACAATTTATTTTGAGCATGTTTAAATATTAGATTACTTTATATTAAATTGGAAACATTATATCCTTTCATAATTTATTTAAATGAAAATAATTCAAGTTATGCTCGTAACTATCTACCGTCGATACTTTCGAAGCAATTTCAATACCCTTGATAATTCTTCGGAAAAAAATATTTTACTATCAGATATACCTAGTATTATAAATATGCTATATTTTTTCTAGCATGCTTCAAGGTGCCTCAGTAAAAAGAAATCAAACTTAGCCTTAATTTACCGACACTCTCAATGATATTTTATTCATTAAAAGCTTTAAAATAACTCACAATTTCGTCCAATCACCAGAGACCAAAATTATAAAAATTTAACTCATAGCATCACTCAATTATTTTCAATGAAATAAATTTAAGGGACAATAAGGGGCAGATATTTAAGAAAAAGAATTTTATTAAGTAATATAAAAAACCATTTTAAAAATATTTCGGAATTACAAAATAATATTTTGGATTTACAAAAATTATTATAATTAACAAAAAGATATTTTTCGAGATTCGATTCAGCTAAATTTGTTCTCTTATCAGTAAATACAGATATAAAAATTGAAAAACTGTCTTTACTATAGATTTTAGGCAATATTTTCAAAAATATTTCAATTAAAACAAAACTAATATTAAATTTAATTCACAAACAAATAACTGAATAAATGAAAACAAAACAAAATATCCAAACTCAATTTAAACGATTTTTAAAACTTGTTTCAGAAACTATTTTAATCTCTAACACCTGTTTTGTATTGAAAGCATTTTTCAGTAAATTTCCATTTAAGCTCTATGTTATAAATCTAATGATTCCTATAAACATATGTATAATATTTGACAATAAAATGTTTGGACAATTTGTTAACATGAAGATCTTCTGGAGCTAATATTTTTATAAATTATTATACAGAGAATTGCATATGACTTTCTTGACTTTCGGTTAAAATTCGGATAAGTATTTCAGATTCGATTCGATTTTTTAAAGGTTAATCCTATGCGAATCTAATCCGAACCGATTCGTTTTGGAACTCTATTTTAAACCTTCCTAAAACTATCTTAAACACCCTATTTGTCCAGATGTTATTTGCATCAATATCAGCAAACTATATTTAACAAATCAAAATTAATTTTTGAAAAATTAATTTTTAAATAAAGTAAATTTCAGAATAATATAACCACCTTTTAGCAATTTAACTGTTTTTAAGTAGTTTTATCTTTTTAAAAAAACCATAAATAAACTAATTTTGAACGATTAAAACATGTTTATTACATATTATAGTCAAAACCCGACTTTTTGAAAAAACCCTTCACTGGACCCCCACCAAATTTGGCAAAATCCACCATTTTCCTCTCTTATAGACACCACCCTATGTTCTCGCCGAAAAAATACCCCTCCCCCCTAGAGTTCCCCCACATCCCTGCCTTTGACTATTGAGGGTCTCATGTTTTGATGAAAATATGCCGTTTTTTCAATTTTAATCCATAAATAGGACCAAAATAAGTGACCAACCAAATCTAATGGCATAGATCACAGATGAAAAAACGCTTCACAACTGATGATTTAACCCCAGCCAGGAATCATTGCTTCACTCAGAGATAGGACTGCAATCACAGATTTAACTCCACGACTTCTAAGAGTACAGGAAAAGGTAAAATTGTGGATTGTGCAAATTTTAAACAAGATTCTACTTATAAAATTACAGAATTTAATAAGAATTTGACAGAATCTTCAATTTTTAAAAAACTGCAATGTACAGGGTATTTCGAGAACGAGCCTATAGGATATCAACCTAAATCGCACAGGTTTTCTAGACTGTACCAACTTGCTTCTGTCTCATTGAATATTTTTTGAGTATTTTTAAAATACTTTTAAAATTAATATATTATAACTTTACTAGAGATAGCAGTGAAAGAGAGCAGTGAAAAAACATGATTTTTCTAAATATGTATAATTATTTAATTTGGTTTTGTATTAATAGTTTAATTATTATTTTTCTATAAATCAAATTAATTAATATTTGTTCATATATTGAGGTTTTACAGTACTTATAATTAAAATCTAATTCATATGATATTATCTCGTGAATTTTAGAATTCATTGTCGTGCAAAATCGTGCAGGTTTCGGCACTTACGGAGGTGTTATTTTCGTGCACTTTGCACGGATTGTTCAGGGAGTGATAAGCAAGATATATTTATAAACCTTAATTTTATATTACCGTGCTCATTTTGTATTTATCATACTAATTTAGTATCACATTGCTCATTTAGTATTTACCAAGATATATTTTGAGATTGTCTGTCAAATGAAATTTTATCAAATGTTTTTTCTATCAAATGAACTTGAACAATATAATCTCTATTAAAATAATAAGTGTATCAAATTGGATTTTATTTTTTCAAAAATTTGTGGTATTGTATTCGCTATATTTAATTAAATATTTAAGTTGCTGCACACAATTGTAATTGTCACATTCTTTGAATAAAGATTTGATTAAAAATATTTTATTTGATATGAATTTATTAAATAAAAATATCACTTATAATAGAACTATCAAACTTGTAAATTCAATTTTCATTATTATAGGAACCATATACAGTATATTATTGAAGTCTAGAGTTTGTATGATTCACTGTTATTTTCTTTTCGAGAATAGACGGTTACAGAAAATATTTGATAAGAGCAAAAATTATTTATTAGCCAACACTCAAGTTTATATGCAATTCATTACTGGAGAGTAAGGCTGTGAAGAGTGAAATATTACCTAAAACTAAAAGTTTCTTTTAATTTAGTCAATTATTTTTTTGAATCTATACTTTACATCCATTTCATTAAATTATGTCTCAGACCACGCCTTTGCAGATAAGCTCGTTTTAAAAATGGGGTTTATTTTCAATAAAGTTACTATTAAATTATTTATATGAAAGTTAAAAGAAACTATGTAAAAATTAAATTAGAAAATTTTTCAATTATAAGATATTTCAATCAAGTTTATAAATATTTAACACTATTTGACAACCCTAGTTGAAATGAAGGAACGAGTTTATGATTAGAGCACAGGAATAATGAGTGAATGTGAGCAAAACTCAAGTTATTTTTGCACGAATTCACTTATCAGATGTGAGTTTAAATGAGGCAAAAAAAAGTATAAAATTTTTAAAACTATGAATTAGAAAAAGGTTAAGATTTAGTTTCGAAGTGATAGTTAATGCCTTAATAATTGCGGTCATTATTTATCGCAACAATAATTTTATAATAAATTTTTTAATAATAATAATAATGATAAAGATGTAACAGAACTTTAATACTTATCAAACCTTTATTTTTTTTCTTTTAAAACAACTCATAACACAAAATGTTAAGATAAATGATTAAAATATGCAAAAGTATTTGATTGTAGAGAATATTAAAAAAAATGTGAGTTGTGTTTTGTAACAAATTTGTATAGTAAAGCTATACAACTAATAGTTTAGAGTATATCTGATTCTGATTCGGGAATTCATTTTATAGTTCATATACTGTTTTATATAATACTTTCTATACATTAAAAAACAAAAATTACATGTTATGCTTAAAAAAATGTGTTATACAGGGATTTGTATAGAAAAAAAACTATGGGTGTGAGAGACAAGCATTATGTCGAATGTGTGTTCACCTCTCCAGTGGTTTGGGTTCTGAATATGAAAAGATAGACCAATATCTCAGTTGAATTAAAACCCAAAACTACAACACATTCTAATTAAATATTGTACTGTATTATCGACTCTACTGTAAAACTAAAAAACGTGCAAAAAGAGAGCGAATACTCTTCATTGGGTATAATAATTTTGTCGTGTGTTTTAATGATATTAATGTATGCAATGATTTACCTGCGCTCCAAAAGTACTGCAACACAGGATAAAACAATTCTAGATTTGCATGCATTCAAATCCTATTATTATTATTATTACATCGCAAAACATTTTTTGTGTTAATGCAAATGCAAATATATGTAATAATGACGGATAAAGACTAATATGTATTTAATAATATTTTTTGCCACTAATCGAAAAACGAAATTAAATTTTTCTTTCATTAGAAGTTAAGCTTTTATTCCGAGAGATAGTGAGAGGAATAGTTAGAGAAGAGATAATTAATATAGAAATTTCATTATTTTATGTTAGAGTATATAAAACTAATTATTGATTTTTTAGACTTGAATTTTGTTAAATCCTCAAAACAGAAACTGTGTTTTACTTTTTCAATATTCTCTTTTTAAAAACTTTTATTTAAAGTAAAAAATAAATAAATTGAAGCTCAATTTAGCTCAAATTGAAGCTCAGTTGTTTTCTTCTTTTGATTACTGTTATTTAACGAAACAGAAAAACCAAATTTAACAATATTTTCACTTTTCTAACGAGTTTACAAACTTGTCTTAACATAACGTAATAATCAATGAAGTTATGAAGTTATTAGACAAACAAAACAAAAAATTCTTATAAATATATAAGAGAGTAATAGCAGGAGAGAGAGAGAGAGAGAGAGAGAGAGAGAGAGAGAGAGAGAGAGAGAGAGAGAGAGAGAGACCGGAGTTGTTGGATGTGGTGATTAGCAATTCAAAGTCTGACCATTTGCGTCGTTCGACTGATTGATTGACAATAAATAAATAACAATAAGTATTGAGTGGAGGACTGGAAATGTGAATGAAAGCAAATATCAAACTCAAGACGAGCTGACACTACCATCAGATAAGTTGTTGGAAGAAAAAGAAAAACTATTACAGACTAGAAGTTAAGTTTTGGAAAACTAAAGTTTGTATGTGTAAAGTCACTGATTGGACGGATTCTTTAATATATTCCTGTGCTATCAGTGATATTCTTTCTATAGCACAAGTATTTCATCAAAAACTTTATCAAAACGAATGGCAGTAAATGTTTTGCTCTAAACTATAGCTTAAGACTAAAAGTTTTTGTTGTGGTTTTGGAGGCAAAACAAAAGATACTTAAGTGCAGACGACGTTAGCTTGTGTTCAGCCTTTTTCATATCATTACAGAATGCAAGTGATTGATGCGCCAACGCCTGCAATTGTGCCTATGCTCTGCCTGTGCCTCCACTTCACTCCTGCCATAACTGCTTGTGTTAGTTGTAATGCTTATGATAGTTGTGGTCACTTAATGTGATTTTTAGAACAGTTACACTAAAATACGATCGACAAAAGATAGGGCACAAGACTATCATAAAGATCATTGAGTAGTGGGCGGTCTCTCTATATTTAAGACATAATATTAGGTAATATATAATATATTGATATCAATATATAACCACTTCTTGAGATATTTGAAAATGGATTCCATTCATAATGGAATGTCTTTATTGTGAGCCAAAGCTATAGTTGAGTGAAGACTACAAAAGCCAAATCCCAACGATTCTGGTAATTGGTTTTGACTCTTATTCTTCAAAACAGAATTTTATTCAATACATTATTGGAGACAATTGTGATCCTATGCTGTCATAAACACCAATTCATATAAATGAATGCCATCAGTGGTGACAATAATTATTGTTTTTCAGTTCCAAAAATAGATAATAATATTTAATCACATTTTGGTCTCAATTATATCACATAAATCATTGTTAGACTAAGATTTAAGCACTCATTGACTTCGATAGCTATAGAGTTGAGGAGAGAATTGAGTTCAACGATCGCAAACTGCCATCACTACTACCCCCGACTTGTTTACCGTTAGTTCCCATTTATGGCAATACAATACTGTTATGACTTGTGTTAGCTATTGATGTCCATCTCATAAGAGTTAGTCCTCAGCTCTGACTTTCATTTCATATTATTATTGGTCACAATGTCTACAATAAAGGGTCGAAATATAACGAATTGAAATAATCATATTTGCAGTTCGAGTGCTTTATGACTGATAGGAGTTTCAAATGCTGTCAAATTTAGGCACTGATTCATATCGATAGCTATCATCGCTATGACTGCTATTATAAGTCTAGTCTACGGCAGAGGGATGTGATGTCAAAGGCAAACATCTGCATAATAATGCATTTATGATATGAATTGCCGCAAAACAAACCCACAAACGCGCGAACAAACCGTTTTGATTGATATTTTTATCATTTAATTCAAAATAATACCAAATCTATATCCTTGTTAGCACTTCTACGACCACTGTATGCCCGTTCCTAAAGTCTCAATATAACTACTATTAAAGCCTCTTATAAACCCCTCATTTATTTTGATGTTCTCTCTCTCTCTCTCTCTCTCTCTCTCTCTCTCTCTCTCTCTCTTCCCCTCTCTCTCCGTTCTCTCCCTTTCCCTCTCATATAGTTAAGGGTTAAGCTCTCTAATGAACAGCAGTTCTGAGTTCTGATATGTTCTCAATCAGTACTAAATGTGTTGAATGAAAGCAATATAAGTCTGATTCATCACAATATAATGAACTTCAAAAGAGATGGCTTTGAGTTATGGAAAAGAATTTTAAAAATTTCAGACGAAATACTTTATCAGCAAATATGCTATAATAAGTGAAATCTGCGGTCAAATATTAAAGAATTTTTCAGAAATGAATTGAAATGAAAGATATCATATCCAATACAGAACTCTATTTGAAATATAAAATATATTTTTAAAATTATTAAAAAAATTTTGTAGAATAAGTGAGAGAAGAGAACTGATTTTATTTTTATACTGCGCTTCAAAAGTATGTTTCAAAAGAGTGTGAATGTATGGATAGGAAAGCAAAATCAATTTTTTCCTATTCTCAAAATCACAGCCATCTCTCTCTTCTCTCTCCTCTCTCTCCTTCTCAAATCTACCCAATTCTTCACACTTGCGTTACTACAATGCTCTCAATTTATTTGAAATTCACACAACGATATGACGGTATTGAGAGCACTACCTAATAATACAACACTTCTTTCTCTTCTCTCTCTTTTCCAATATTAAAATTAGTTTTTCTTCGCTACAATTCAAATGTTTCACAAAAGAATTATTTTAAAACTATTTCTTTTACTCCGATTAAAGTATGCCAACAAAATGCAAACTATGCACCAATTCCTACAATTTTCTCATTTGTTGTATACAATATAATATAAGTTACTATTCATTGAATCTTTCAATACGAGAAAAATTATATTATTTTCAATTTATATATTTACAACGAAATGCAATTTCGTTAAAATATAAATCAGAACTTCAACTCTCATTTTAGTAATAATTTTTTATACATGTGAAAATTTTCTTCCATACGTTAAACAAATCTTACGATTGTAAGATGTATTAATTGAATTATTTAAGAATCGATAATTCAAAAGCAAATTTACTTTAAAAGCTTACCTAATTGTGCTTGCTTCTGCTTTAACTTGCAGTATGATTGCACTATAAAATTCATAAGATAGATATATATATATCAATGATTTTGTAAACATATAAACAACTTTAAGTTGATTATTAATAATTTATTTATATTCATTGATAAATTATTAAATATCTCATAAGCTTATATTAATTTATGGTGCAATCATACTGCAAGTTAAAGCTGAAGCAAACACACGTATATAAGCTTTTAAAGAAATTTTGCTATTGAATTATCAGTTTATCGTGATTTAAGATTGATTGTGAGCATAACTAATTACAGGGATTTATATATAAATTTATGAATATTTGTAAACAAACAAGATTAAAGTAAATATTAAGTGTGATGGAAATTGGTAGATTTTGAAAAATCCGGACTTAAATTAAAGGATATTATCCAGGGGTGGCCAAGGTCGGCCGAGTCAGGGGGGTATAGAGAGGACTATTTTGAGAAAATTTTCTTAAAATGTCTAAGGGAAGGGGGAGGTGTAAATATTTTCAAAATTTGAAAAATGCACAGGGGGAGTAAGGTAAAAATACGAATTTTTGCCTGAGGTGCAAAAGTCAGGGGGACATATTTTTCAAAATCTCAAACTCAGGGGAGGTATTTAGGCTATACCCCCCCTTGGCAACCCCTGATATTATTAGTGATGTTCAGATTTGAAAATAATGAAATCACTTTTTAGGCGAGATATTGCCTTAATAATCAATTCAGGGTACTTTTCGCATCATTTTAAAAGGTCGATCAAGGGGGTATTTGGAATATTCTGCGAAATTCTGTCTAAATTCTAAGAAAAATAACAGAATTTGATCATAATCAGTAATTTTGAATTCTTGCAGGATTTCTTGTCGGAA
Organism: Liacarus xylariae; assembly: GCA_034693365.1. Lineage (NCBI taxonomy): Eukaryota > Metazoa > Arthropoda > Arachnida > Sarcoptiformes > Liacaridae > Liacarus > Liacarus xylariae. The sequence continues at coordinate 10,404 of JAQFXN010002826.1, forward strand.
TTCTGTTGAATTATGTCATTTAAAATTAAATTCTGTAAGAATTTGACGATTGTGAAATACTTCTCACTATACCCCCTATTATTTTGAAGTCTTGCCCACCCCTAATATACTCCGAAATGTTGATTATTTGCTTAACTATTTTCTTTAGAAATGTCCACAAAGTTTAAGAAATAAGGGAATAAATTTTAAACTAGCATAATTTATAGTGAAGGTTTGCCCCTCCCCTACACCTCCATTCTGTCAATCTCTAATACATTACCATTGCTGACACACACTTTGGGAATCCTTGTTATTCTGCAAATAATTTTAATAATTCATAAAATCATTACATTTAATACTATAAATAATAATAAAAATAATATAGACTACAATGTGTTTGAATACCTGTAGTTCGGGTTAATTTACATAACAATTTTGATTGATTTTCTAAATGATAATTAAATAACAGTTTTATTTAATAATCGAAATTCTTTTGAATATATTTAAAGGATTTTCTTCGACTTGTTTTGAATTTAACAAATCAATTAGATTTTGAATATTTAATGCAATAAAGAAAAAGTTTTTTTTAATAATCCTTTAATAAGTGTTTGATATGTTTTGAAAATTTTGATTTATTCCCTGACATTAACACACGAAGAAATGTAAAATAAAAATATAAAACTTATAATTAAACCCAAATAACTATCGGCTGAATGTGAAATCAAACTGACTTTAGTTTTATGTTTTTGTCTTTATATATAAATATGAATTAATTTTATGTTAAATTTAAAAGTCGGATAAATCAGACAGAATTCTGTTCATAACTTCAGTACTCCTGAAGTCAATTAGAGGGATATTAACTTAAAAGTCAAATTATATGAAAGAAAAATAAAATTTTACTAATAATGATATCAAATATTAACTATAATATAGATATCACAGAATTCTCTATATTCTCTATATCACAGATATCTCTTTAAATATTCAGTTTAAACATAAATAATTGTAAATTTGTTTTTGGTTTTTTGGTTATTAATTACTTTTAGATTATCTTCAAATTTATTCGTTACAAATTGAAGAAAAACAAAATAAAGAAATCTTTAAATAAGGAAACACACCGTAAACTATGATACCATCGATTCTTGTAGTGAAAGCAAATCGAAAACTTTGATTGAAAATTGATTTTTACCATTAAATCCCAAAAGATCTCTTTGATTTCATATATATTTCATCGAATTCTGATTAAAAATCAGCAATGATGAGCAAGAGGGATCCACAGGAACATCTCCACAGAAACCTGGAGAAAGGGCAGGGATGCGCAAATTTTCTGTGACAGAGAGCTCAATTTCAATATCAAATAATTTTAAATAAAAATTTTGTTATAAAATGTTACTATCAATGACTAATTTTCATTTCAAACTAATATTTGACTGTCGTTCATAAATATAATATGATATAATAAGTTATTAATAACATTTAACAGGGGTAGGCAAGAGAGTATAGCTTAAGCCTTGAGTTTGAGATTTT
>JAQFXN010002827.1:0-11908 GCA_034693365.1 Liacarus xylariae
AAAGTAGAAAACTTATTAGAAAACTTTGTTGTTATTTATTATTAGAGTTTAACCAAATTTGAGATTTAGTTTTATTGTAAATTACAAGTTCATAAGCGAAGTATAGTATAAGAGGCTATAAAATCAATATATTTTTTGTATATCTCATTACTTTCCTGGCATTTGGGCTATTATTAAGTTTAATTGAAGATAACAATAATTTTGAATTGATTTCTTAGAGTTTTCGGACAACACAGAAATCACCCATAACTATATTAAAATTTCTTGATAACTATAACCAATTTAAAATTTAGCAATTTAGCCTAATCGAGTGTGACTTGTATATGTTGTTCCACAACCTTTTATAATTTACGTTTTACACTGCTCACAACATTAGTTCGAAGTGTGTAAAAATAGTTCGACATATTGCAAAAACAATTCCCTAGTGCTTTATATTCGTTTCCAAACGCCCCACATATCCCAATATCATATTATTTGTTGCCTATATTAAAGAAATTTTTAGTTGTCAGGTGTGGTGTGTGGGGTTAGGTGAGCGGAAACAAATATTGGGAGGGGTGAAAGTAAGAAAAGGAATTTTTGATATTATGGTTCCCAACATGAAATTAACCCGAACTCCATGCCTAATAACCAAAAAGCATAAAAGTTTATTTAAGTCCATGCCTTAGGCACTTAACTTTTTACTAGGAGTGTATAATATTCTGATTCTTTGAAAACTGGGATAAAAAAAATTCTTTAGAAATAAACATTGAAAAACTTCTTTTCAGTTTTATAACAAAACAATTTCGAAATCTTTATGAAAGAGTCCTTAAATTAATAATATGTGAAAGAATATTTCCATTTAAATAGAAAGCTTTTTCTAGGAATACTTTTGATGTTATGCGACAACTGTTTGTTTAACGTGAGGGAACATTTCATTAAAATAGTAACAATTTTTGTTTATTGATTTTATTTATTTTTTACAAATTAACAATAATTAGTGAGAATCCCCTGTTTTTGTATATGCGCACAGCAAATAAGCTTACAAAAATAGCACGCGGCATATAACGCATCTTACGTTGATTTCTTCTTGATTATTTCTTTGTTTTATTTAGACACATATAATGATTTTTCGAAATATTCAATGAAAAAAGTACATGCTTGCATTACAAAATGGAATATAAACTTCGAGACCATTTGAACATCCTTGTGAATATAGTGACAGTATTGTAAAAGAAAATTACTGAATTAACGCTTCTAGAAAATTTTACCAATTTAATTAAATGTTTTCCTTTTCGTGATTAGAATTCCAATTAAAATACTGTATCTTATTTTTTCAGTTAATAAAAATAGAAAAAACAACTAGACCTGCAGCTACTTAATTTAATTTAACAAAATCTAATTAATCAACACGATTTTAATTTACTTTGACATTAATTTAACATATTTTTTATGTTTTATAATTGAATAACAAAAGTTATCAATCTCACCAGCATGCTAATTAAAAATTTATTTATAAAATAATCAAAAAAAGTGAAACTAATGATAAGTTGGCAATAACTTCATATTTACATAACAACAATATTATAGCAAGGGTATTTGCTATTTAAAAAAGTCTTTTATTTTTAAGAATGTTTCGATAGTTAATTCTAAAGATTGACAATTAATATAATTGAAAAGACATCGGTTCTGTTAAATTAACTGATATTGATGTCGGAAATCATTGTTAAGTCATAGCTTGTTTCGGTGACTTTGTCTCATTAAAATTAAACCGTTTATTGGATTTACAGTAATTGTGTAAATCCCATTTTTGCACACAAAAATCAATCCTTGGCTTATTATTATATAAATATATCTTATTTATAGATAATCCTCTTAAATAATTTGGGATAAGAATAACTTTTCAGGAATGAAATACTAATAGATGAAAATTAATAAAGATTAGGAACTATTTAATTAAAACATTCGGAAAAGTATTTTTTTATATAAAATTATAATTTAAATTAAGTTAAATCATTTTGGTACATTTTAAAATATGAAAATAAAATGTATAATTCTTCCCAACTAAAAATCTATATAATCCGACTATTCCTGACAGGAAATTAAGACATCTAAATTCTAAATGACTTGTCACTATCTAATTAATTTTTAATAAGTGTTATTTAACATGTCATATCTGTGCTATACAATCAATATTAGTTCTAACAAGTGACACATGCATCAAAGGTGATAGCTAATTAGAGTTGCTGACATATTTAGTTAGCACATGCATGATGAAACAAATCATTTTTAATTATTTAATACTCAATATATCAGAGATATTCTATAGGATTCTATTTCTAGATAACTATCAAAATTGCGTCACTGAAACTCTATTGAAGTATTTTGAAATCTATAGAGTTTTAATGGTTCAATGTTGATTATCATTTCATAATTATCATTTCTTGAAATAGAATCCCATTGAATATCTCTGCATTATATATTTATAAACCAGCGATCATTTAAAAATATACAGTTAGTAGATTAGCTTTTTAGTGTTTTGCTTTATTTTTTAATGGTTGACTAACCTGTGCCGATAACTTAATTTCAATATCAAGTAATTTGAAATAAAAATTTTATCATAAAGAGTTAATGTAAATGAATAAGTTTTACTTTCAAACTAATTTCAATCGTTTGCTGTCGTTCACATATTAGTCAACTACTAACAAGGTATTTTTAATTTGCAAGAGGGCTGCAACCTGTTTGAATTCATCAACGCTTTTCTCATTGAAATATTGTATTTTTTATTTTTATTAGATATTGTATTGTTAATAGTAATGATAATAAGATGTTCAATAAAATAAAAATAGAGTATTTCAGTGAGAAAAACGGTGATGAACTGAGACAGGTGGTAGATCTCCTGCAGATTTAAAATACCATAATTGTATAATAACATTAAGCAAACGGTAAAAGCAATTTATTATTTGTGAATTTTTAAAACATCAAGAGTTTAGATACACTTTTAAAAAGTGTTGATTAAAGCGGCATTGACAAATGTGTCTACTACATTATGGGTAACCTTGATGAATCACTAGCCCTTAACTGATGCATCGTTTATAAATCTTTAAGAATATTTTAGCTAAACTTCTCTTCATTTGAAATGACATCAAATCAAGATAAAGGACTCAAAAAAGAACAATTTTTATTTTTTCATATACATTATCATTTGTGATGAGAGACATATCAATTTTCCAGCCCTTACGCCATATCCCATTTGATGCAACATGATAGATTTATTGCAACCAACCAACGCACTGTCATTTTTAATGTGGAATAATTTTTCTTAAATATACACTTAGTTTATGAAAGTGAATGGGATTTGTCTTTTAAATATTTATCTGTCTTTTATTTTTATTGGTTATGAGAGATATGACGTCTTGGAGTTTAGTTTTATGTCAAAGATTTTTATTGTAATGTATAAAAATTGAAACTATTATAGGCAGAGGTTTTAATCTTTCTTTTATATTTAATGGCAAACATTAATAATAATTTAATACAAAAATATAAATATATTTTTAAAATATTTATTTTGTTGATTTTAAAAATGTAAATCAATAACAATATAGGATTTACTGTAAAATTCAAAATTTTCCATGCTCGATTGTACATTTTCCTCCATTCTGTGTATATCGGTATCATATATGACAGGGGTGTGGAGGGTGAAGGAATGGAGGATGTAGCCTAAATACCCCCTGAGCCCGAGATTTTGAAAAATTTCCCCTCCGGGCGCAGTCGTATTTTTACCTTACCCTCTGAATTTTTTAAATTTTGGAAAAAATGTATACTCCCCCCGACTTTTTGGTAAAATTTTGTAAAAGTACCCCCTCTATACCCACCTTGACACGGCCAACACTGGCTACCCCTGATCTATGAACTAAATATAATTTTATGTAGAACAGATATCATTTTCAATCTAGTTCAAAAATGATATATTATTGAAAATAATTTAGAGAGTTTTTGTATATTAAAAATCAGAATTGAAAAATAATTACTAATTTTAAAATTTGCGCGTTCTATCTAAAAGTATCAGCTTTTTAAAATTAAATTGATGTTTTGTAAAAATAATTTAACCTACTAATGGGTCGAGTTAACAACTTAACTAATTAACTCAACTAATTAACAACTATATCGAATACTAAAATTAACACTGTCAATGTTTGATTCTTACTCATTAGCTTTGAGTTTTTATGTTTGACTAAGCTGTGACCGAACCGGCATGAATGAACATATAGTCATTCGGAGAAAGACATTGTATCAAATTTTTAATTTTGAATTATTTAATATTAATGTTAATCTTTCGGTTAAAGATTAATCTAATATAAAAACTCAAAGTAATGAGTAAGAATCAAACATTTGTCCGTCCAGTTTAAAATGATTCTCCACTGTACTTCACTTTTTGTTGTTGTTGAAAAAACTGTAAAATATTCTCACTAAATAAAATATTTGTTTCTTATGTATTTGCTTTAATAAGATTTGGAAAGTTGTCTATGTTTTTTTTATTATTTTTAAATAGTCTTCATAGAAAATTAAATTTAATTAATTTAGAATTAAAATAGAGAGCAGCTGCTGCAGGTTACTTTAAAAATCACTTCATTACAATACGGTAAAATTATACAGAGAAGCCAACATTTTCAAAACTTCATGCAATCCATTAATCAATAGAATTTATAATATTAATGTAAATACTGTAAGTAAATGTTTCCGCTTTAAGATATTGTTTGTTAGTTATAAAAATAAGTTTAAAAATAATTTAAAAATATCCATTACTAATATTAATTACCAAAAAAAAGAAAACTAAAGTGGATTTTCTTCTTTTCATTCATTTTAATACACTTTTATTATTTTTTACAATACATAATACAATATTAATAAACTGAAATTATAAACCACCATGTTAAATTTCTAAATTGTAAATTCAACAATTGGAAATTTTTTTTTATATATCTCACCTAATAATGGTATTGATTCTGATGTTTCGGGTAGTTTTTCGGATATTGCCAACATGAACACACTAAATGCCAACAATACAGTCACGCCCAGTGCTATCTTTTCACCCGAATCAGGTGGTATACAGAATACCAGTAATGTGAGCACCGATAGCATCAGACAGGGAAGTATGACATTATAAGTGTAGTAAAGAATTTTTCTCCTTATATGCAATGTAATGGTGACATCAGGAAAATGTTCCGGACAACAGGGGTAATAGACGACATTGCGGGTGATCTCCGCGTCCAACAGATCCCATTCGCCATTAGGCATATAGTTAGACATATCCACGTCTGCGGTTCGGTTAAGTACGTCAACCTATCAATCGATAGCATTTGGAGACGAAAATAAATTTTTTTTTTATTGAATTGAAATAAAAAACAAAGTTTTTTTGTGAATATAATTGCATTTATTCTTATCTTTTTATTCACTACAAAATGCCTATAAATTCTTGAATAATACTTATGTGTGATTTTGTCTCTTATAGGGAAAAATAGGCATTAATTTTCTTTCTATTTATATATTTTATTTTTTATACAAAAGCATACAAAAGAATATTCTGGTATTCTTTATTTTGTGTCACATTATTATTATTATTATTTTCAAATAGTATTCAAAGAGATTTAGTTTATATTCCTTAAGTACTGTAAACCTTAAGAAATGTTGAATTATATGACTCATGAAGTAATTTTTTGAAAAATGTGTAAATTATAGATTTTCAACAATCTAGATTATAGATTTATACTATTGATTGGGGCCATTCTGGTATTTATAGCGTCAATTATGTATGGTTAATATGGTTATGTCTGCCCACGACACGAGAGTGAAGTCGTGTTAATGTTAACATCAGATTAACTAATTGTAATTGTCTTATAATTTAATGTAATTTAATAGTAGTTTATAGTTTAATAAAGTAAATCAATTTATTTTATAATTAAGAAAGTTCTGTTCATTAAGATATTGGCCAACGAAGTTGAGCTGTAAATAGTGGTATACTTAGAGGTTAACTGTTGGATAGGTTTCGGTACAGCTCTAGAGACCAATAGCTGGTAAACACTTTGGAACAGGTATTGGAAGTCTTAAACAGGAAAATGAATAAAAGGAATCTGAGTTACGCCATAGGATAGGTCGCACAGCATGTATCACTATGTTAAAGTTTTGGTAAAGATCAATATGAGCTTGAAAAGAGTGTCTGGATGGGCCATTGAAAGACAAGGTTTATTTTGAATTTATTTTTGTTGATGAGGTACACAAAAGTGGAAATGTACAGGGTATTTGAGAATGGGATCGATGAGTTTGGGAAAAGTCTAGAAGAAATCTTATCAGTAGTTTATTTTATAAACTGTACTTTTGCTTGTAATTGAGATAATTTTATTTTATGTGAAGAGTAATACTTTTTTGGGAAATTTAACCTAAACTTTTTAAAATGTATTTTTAGTGATTTATCCGAGTGAATAGATATCCATGTTCAATAACATCGTCTCTTGTTATTGAATAGAATTAGTTATGATTATAAAATCATATTAGAAAAAATTATTCTTTGATTTTATGTTTTAGTAATTACAAAGTTTTTGAAATTTCAGTTTTTTCAAATTATTTTTAAGAATTATTTCATTAACTCATATAACAGATTCAATCCTAGTTAAAATCAATAGTTTTACTATAAATATCATTTTTTCATCATCATGTGAATAAATGATTAAAATGAGACTAGCTAATTTACAGTTTGATACTTTAATGAGTGGGATCATATTAAATTAATTACAAATAACCATATCTCTAATAATTGTGTTGATATTACTTTTTGTGTTAAAATATCATATTTTCATTTATATCATAAATCATCCAGTGTCAGAATTTCACAAAAATAAAATATAAATATATAAAATATTAATATACATTGGAAAGTAAAGTGAAAATATTATCATAAACGCCTCAAACCATCACAACATAATAAAATTAGTAATCCATTATATAAATATTGACACAAGGGTTTTTACTTGCGATTCGAATAGGAACAATAAATTAACCAGTTAAATAAATACAACTTTTATAAAAATATTTACTTCTAAATTTTATGATTTCTACAAAACAATTTAGATTTTCAAAATTAATTTACCTGTAGTCCATCGTATATCCAGGAGCCCAGTTTCAAAGTGCACTTTTGATCGTCGAATGGAAAATAAGTCACGTCTACCGGACAAGTGCTGCGAAATTTTGTTGGCGGCGGCCAAAACACATTCCCATTTGGCTCGATAATAGCACGTGAATTCATATACCCCCGGGTATAATCATCGGCGCTGAATGTGGAATAAATTGGGAAATAGAGTTTAGAAAGTTGTGGCAATTATAGGGAAAATCGATACAAATTATGTTAAGACATCATTGCATTACAGTATCGGATAATGTTTTTGCAATTAACTAATTTAATTCACTTCTATTGGAAAAGCAATGTTTCATCTCTTCTATTTTTAATTAATTGAATATTATTGAAAGTCAAACATGAATGAGATTTTAAAATTATAGTTAATTTGAAATAGTCTAATTAATCATGATCAAGTTAATTGATTTAACAATAATTATCTTCCGAAATAAATGATATAGTTGGTATTTTAAAATTCTAGATTGATGATCAAGATAAAGAAAAAGATTCGAGAATTTATAAAAATATCTATAATAAATTTACTAAGACGTGGTCAATTTTTATTGCCTCTAGTCATTTATCATCAAGAAAAGGTTTACCGCAGATAATTTTTAAATGATCCAGATGCTTTAATGTTATTAGATTGAAAATTCTAATTAATAAAAATTATTAATGATCAAACCTAAATCTCGGTTCCACATTAATCAAGCTTATAATTATACCACATATAAACTTTATTTAAGAAGTTTAAATTTGAAATTGATTCTTTTAAAAATAAAAAATAAATGTAAGAAGTAATCGCCAATAAAAGAAAATTATATAACTATGGTCTGCGTCTTATATTTTTATGATCTATAATAAAAATCGTTGAAATTTAGTTTTGTTTTTCATTTTTATGATGTCGTTCTGTCTTTTATTACTATTTCACAAATTCAATGCATTTGACTGTTTTGTGTAATAAAAATATTATTAATCATTTATATTCTAACACTGATTACACGTATATATCATATGATTTAATGTATAAAAATTTGTATTAATTACCAGAATTTTATTCTCAACCTATTCTGTTCACTACTGTACTGAACATTTCAAGAACTCAAGGAATATATCTATATTTCCAGAGATTATAATATCATTTTGTCTGAAGAGTAAGGGATTTAAATGTCTGAAACACTGTATATATCTATATATTTTAGACATAAATTCCTATTGACTTTAAGTGTATTCGTAAGGGATTTGTGTTTTTACTTTCTAGTAATAAATCACTTTTAATGGTTCAGAAATTTTCTATTAAAGAATAAGTTTCTCTCCCTTTATATGTCAATTATTTGAATCGAAATGTTCTGTTCGTTAAGTCAATCGAATCTTCTAATACCGAACATAATATATAACATTTTTTCTCCAGGATAACCATTGAGGGGATCAATTGATTTTACCCCTGATCTTGAAAAATAACTTTGGAGAATGAAAAATAATAAAAAAAAATCAGATCGATCATCAAGATGAATCATTAATAAAGGTACCATTTTAAATACATTTATATATTATTTTATTATGGACACAGCAATGTAAATTTTAAAATATCTTTACAAAGCAAAATATATATTAGATAACGCATTAATATTATATTACTATAATAATAAAGTGAGAGGACTAAATATTTTTGAGATTCAACTTTTTTTTAATCGATCAGGATACAGTGATAAACATAAAGAATGTTATTGGCTATGTAACATTTTCACTTTTCCTATGGAAGTTGAAAATATTTTTTTTTATTATTTAATAAATATATCATAATTAAAATTAATAAATAAAAATAATATATCAAAATTTTATCAACTAATCCGTGTTATAATTTTTAATAACTTTAATATTTATAATATACAAAAAAATATGAAATATTAAAATAATTCTAATATATTATTCAAGATATTCATAGAGATTTTTCTTTTATTGTAACAAAGAATAAATTGTTCTGCATTCATTAAATATTCTTGAATGTCTCGATAAAATATATGCATTTTCTAATGATATTTCACAACATTGTAAAAAATAACATTAAGATTAACTTTTGAAAGAATATTCTTCAAACACAATAAGAAAGTGCATTCAAAAGGAGAATATTGTGTACAAAGAATTAATAAATATAGAGTTGAAAAAGCATTAATAGAATAAAAAAAAGAGACAACAAAACTAAACTTTCAGTCCAAAGGGTTTTGTTAGTGTTGAACACACATAATAACTTTAGTGCACTGGTATGCTCTGTCCCTTTAGCTAAAGTTTTGTTAGCAATAGTTAGATCGGAAGCATAATATAAATGATAGCATTGATTGAATCCTTTCTTACATTCAATTCAATAACTATAAGAATCAAAAATATTGAGTGGAAATGGTATTGAATTCCATGCTATCAGTCATTTGGTGTTTATCAGGAATACAATGCAAATAAGAAGAAGAGAAGTGAAGAGTTAAACGAAAAATAATTGAAAATCAGAAGCAAATAGTCGAGAGTCAGAAATAGATTCTATATATTATTCTTGTATTTTTATTCCGGATTATATTTCATAGATTGTTGAATAGGATATAATTTTGTTTTCTTTTCTGTTTTCAATGGAAATTACAATATTATTTCAACAGATTCTCTGAGTTGTCTATTGAATTGATTTATATTCTGTAGGAATATTCTGTAGAATATTTAGTTAATTTTGTATATATTCTGATGGAATTTATTTGATTTGATTATATTGTATAGATTTGGCTACACTTCTGTACAAATTCTATTAATTTGGCTCATATTCTGAACAAATCCTATTAACTGTCCTTTTATTCTGTGAACATTCGAGCAATACGTGTGATATTCTTAAGACATCCACTTTTATTCATTGAATATTTTCTTGATTTGGGTAATATTCAGTAGATATTCTATAGATATGACCAAAAGTTTTTATATATTTTATGTTTGAGAATTCTGGCCATTAATATATTATTTTTTTAGCACATATTTATTCAGAATATATTTATAATCTGGATAAATCATGTTAATTAAATTTGAGCCTAGAGGAAAATATCTATTTTCCATTATCTTTTGCGGTGGAGTATATTAAATATTTGACAATGATAATTATATTTCTCAACCTTATCTAATATTAAAATCTGTAAAGTATTTAATATAAGACTTACTTATTGTAGAGCACAATATCTGGTTTCCATATCTTTTCGCACGGAATACGTATCTTAGTTAATGTGCCGAACAGACTAGCATTCCATGTGAGAAACTCATCGATCCATTCCTAAAGAGTATGTGTTTTGTTATTGAAATATGAAATATAATATTAAAAATAAGAGACAGTGAAGAATATTCGCAAAATATTAATACAGCACATATTAAATAATATACGTGAATGTATTAAATATAATATCTGAGCCAATATTCTCTCTTTCTATTAATATAATACTTATATAAATTGAAAATATAGGAATAGGCAAATATTTCTTCATATACTAAGATAGAAAAAAATTGTTTCCATTTGGAAATTGGTGAATTTGTTTTTTTATAGATTTTATTCACTGTTTTATATTCATATGAATTTATTTGAATCCTTTTCCAAACCAGCTTTTACCCAATTTTAAATGTGGTGAATGTGTTTTTTAAAAATTCATGATAAGTAAGATATGATATGATGAATGGACAGGGATAATTTTTTTAATGGTACAAATGAATAGATATGAAATTCATAAGGATGTCTAAAGAGAGAGTAGTCCGAAATACTCCCCTAGAGTTTTGGTCGGATAGGACTCCTATAGGCGGTACCCCTTAGGAAATTTTAGTAAACGGCGCCGTTTTTCCGGTTATCTCTAACAAAACTAAAAATTGTTCGATTTGACCCAGAATTCCCATAACAGTAGATTCTTTGACGCTTTATTCTAATCTAGTTTAGACTAACGCGCCAATAACCCTTCATTGGCCATCTTTAGATTGGACAAGGTGATTAATATTAATAATCATTAGGAAATGAAGTCACCTATAAAAACTATTTCATCGGGTAGGATCTTGACCAAACATGACTTGAGGACCACTTTAGCTAAGTTTTATTCTAACTATAAATAACTACTTCATGGGTTTTCGACGATTTTAACTATAGATAACTATTTTAGTTATTTACTTAATATTATAGTATTAATTAAAGAACAAGAGAGAAAATTAGAAATATCTATCATTCTAAATCAGAGGTTGCTAAGGACTGTATCGGCAAAAAACACTATATCAAAAATTTGAATTTACCGTTTCATTTTTATATCAAAGATCAAATCTTTAATTTTTATTTTATCCTCTGTTGGCGTAAACGGGTGAGGCGTAAACGAATCTATATACTCATTTATTTATTCAAAAAATTCAATATCACTATTTCATTTCATCAGAATATTCATTACAATTAGAACAATAATTTTTGGTTGAAATAAGCTTGTACATTTACTAACTTATCACTTCTTGAATTGAGAATTTATTGTAAACTTTTTATTAAATTCTTGAATGTGTTAAAAATATTGTCCTGAGCAAAAAATTAAAATAATTATTATTCTTTTGAATAATTTATGTTTTTATGAGAATTTTTAAAAATTATATTGAAATGGCACCAGATGGGTTTATTTAAAATATAATTTTTGTCATTTAATATTTGTAATATTCACTGCTGTCTTATAAGAGTGTATAAAACACCTGACGACATGCATTAATGCACAGGGTACAATATTTTGTATTAAA
>JAQFXN010002828.1:0-11905 GCA_034693365.1 Liacarus xylariae
AATGACTGAATGAATGACTGAATGAATGACTGAATGAATGACTGAATGAATGACTGAATGAATGACTGAATGAATGAATGAATGACTGAATGAATGAATGAATGACTGAATGAATGAATGAATATGAATGCCTATACCTCATATGCCTATACCTCATATATTCTACATCTATTAAAATATATTATATTCAGGTTTTCCAGAAGTAGACTTATATCCTTAACAGTAATACACAAATGGGGAACGGATCGACACTATCTTCTAATTGCCCCTGAAATATATGTGTTATTTATTCTATAATATTTGTCCCGAAAAACTAATTCAGAATAATGATCAATGAATTCAGATCTCATCCCAGAAATCAATTCAATTAAAACTTATGGAATTCATCGCTTATAAGAAAATATTTACAGTAATTATTGCAATAAATACGATAATTAAAAATTATAGATTATTTAGTTTTACTTAATTAAAGAGCAAACACAGTAGTAAAGCAAAATTTTTCCATGAGTTCTGTAGTTTGGAATAATTAATTGATTTATTTATAAATCAATAAATGTTTTTGGATTTCAGAAATTTTTCAAATAAAAAGAGAAAATGAATTAAAATTTTAATTAATTTTATTTTTATTTAGACTCAAATTCCACACCATTTTATACAATAGAATAATAAATCTTAAATATTTATAACATTTTTAAAGTAATATATTTATTAAAATCAATTTAAATTCAAACAATATATGCGATTCAGAAATTCATTAGATGTGAGAATTGATTAGTTCCGAGACTTTGTCCAAATTGTTCAACAAAAAGGTTTTGTGGTTTCCGTTCATTACGTGAACTTCACATTTGCCGGTAATCGACTGTAAATGGAATACAAATTAAATTAATATAAAATTAAGTTTCACTTAAAGCAATGGTTGACTCACATCAGAGACCCCGTAGTCGTGGGGCAGTTGGATGTCATTGTTTTTGACGATAAACTCCTCGGCTCTGATCAGAAGTGCATTTCCCTCGAACTTCTTGTTGAACCGGTAGCTGTGCATCATTTTCACTTTCCTGAAGAAGGCTTCAGCGGCCAGTGCTATGTCTTTGGGGTCAGACTTGGGTCCACCGCTCTCTACAAATATTTCGGCCGCTCTTTGGACTCTAAGATCTTGTTCTCCGATCGCCAGGAGTTCGGCTTTGATTTTCTGGTAATTGATTGGAACGAATTGCATGAGGAATGTCACCAATGCCTCCACGTGTTGTACTCTTTCGTCATTTGCCTGATATTTCTCCCGGAATTGTTCGGTAGAGACCATCAGTTGAGTGGGAGAGCCGTCCAATAGAATCAAATTCACTTTGGATTTGGGCTGTAATTGAAGACCCATTTCGAAGGACAGGACTGAACCGAATGAATAGCCAATCAAATCGAATTCAGTGTCGGCGTTGAGTCGTTTGGCGGTTTCGATATAGTGCGCCGACGCCTCCTCTATGGTCGTCATGTCTTTGAAGGCTAGGGTCCAATTGAGACCAATCACTGGTCGTTTGATCTGTTTGGCCAACACTTCCAACAGATTGAACACACCTTCGAGTGGCGGCAGAAAGAAAACAGGTTTTCCTTCGGTTACGTCATTCAGTCGAACGACACTCTCTTCGGGTAAACCGATTCGAGGAATCGAAATATTCAAATGAAGCGGGCCTTCACTCGAGGGTCGAGTCGACGCACTGTTGCCACTGATCTCTTGGAGGTGTCCGACGTTAAGAGACCGCAACTCTTGCATCGATAGGATTACGTCATAGTCTCGCTCTAATGTCTGCTTCACTTCCACTCCCATAAGTGAGTCCATTCCCATTTCGGCCAAAGTAGTCGATGGACTGAGATTTGTGTGGTCTTTGATTCCAAGAATATTAGCGATTGTTTTCACTAAATCCTGTTTTTTGCCACCGGATGTGTCCGTCTGTCGAATAGCCTTCACTAAAGAACTGCAAACACTCTCTTCCGACTGAAGGAATCGGTCCAACACTGACAGACAGGAAGGCATGCGTTGCGGAACAGTTCCTCCGATCACTACTTCATTTCCGCCCATATTTTCTGAGACGACTCCGACGTCACCGATAGCTCCCCATTGAATGGCCAAACCATGCAATCCATCGCTTCGTCTCAATTCACAGACCCTTTCCATTGAGGAGTTGGCGAATCCGTAATTGCTTTGTCCGGCATTACCTCTGCCACAACTCACCGAAGAGAAGGCCACGAAGTAATCCAATTCAGGACACAGTTGTCGACTAACAGAGTCCAGATTAACAGTTCCGTCCACTTTAGGGGAGCAGACGGTTTCGAATGACTCAGCGGTTTGTTTGTCAAGGAATCCATCGCTCAATACCATCGCTAAATTGAATATTCCTCCGACCAGTCCTAAAGAGGTCGCCTCTTTCACGAGTTGAGTCGCGCCCTCAACGGTCGAGGAGTTGGCGGTCGAGACGATCACATGTGCGCCATAAGAGCGCAGGCGTTTAATACACAGGTGTTGGTACGCATCTCTCGGCCCACTTCTTGATGTCAACACCAGTTTTCGAGCCCCGCGTTCTACCAACCAATGGGACAGTTCTAAACCGAAACCACCCAAACCTCCCGTTACGATATAGGACTTGAGGGGATGGAGTGCTGTTCGGGGAAGTGCTTTCACCAGCAATTTCTTGGGCACAACCACTTTCTGGGGCTCTTCGTCT
Organism: Liacarus xylariae; assembly: GCA_034693365.1. NCBI lineage: Eukaryota > Metazoa > Arthropoda > Arachnida > Sarcoptiformes > Liacaridae > Liacarus > Liacarus xylariae. The sequence goes on from JAQFXN010002828.1 coordinate 2,712, forward strand.
CTGATCTTAAGTATGACTTTCCCCACGTGTTTACCCGAAGCCATATAACGGAACGCCTCTTCCGCCTGATGTTTGCCGAAAATCGATCGCTTCAGTGGTCGAACGGCACCTGTTTTTATGCCTTCCATTACGAGATTCGCGACCTCTAATTTTTGGCCCTGAATTCCGGGCGCATGTGTTGCCGACGGACCGAATAGAGCGTCCAATAGAATGCCGTGAAATGCGATGTTCTTTAGGAAAGCAGACATTCCTATGAATGACATAAAGACTGATAAATAAACGCAAAACAAAAGCCAAACAAAACAATTCATTACCCAATGGGTTGTTCTGAGACAAGTCGTATTTGCCGATCTCCAGGAACCTGCCATGCTGGGCCAGACAGCGCACACTCGCCTGCAGCTTCTCCTCCGACAGGGAGTTCAGCACCAGATCTACGCCCCGACCGGCCGTCTGTCTGAGAATGTGTTGTTCGAAACTCTCGTCACGAGAATTGGCAAAACTCTTGTCCGTCAACTGAGGGAACTCTTTCTTCAGGTATTCCCTCTTCTCTTCACTGCCAACAGTGGTGTAGACCTCACATCCCATACTCAGGCATATGGAAATGGCTGCCTGTCCTACACCACCACTTCCAGAGTGAACCAAAACACTTTCTCCCTCTTCCAGTCCTCCGCGCACTACCAGTGCATAGTATGCAGTGCTGTAAACCACGGGTACAGTACTCGCCTCTTCCATAGTCCAGTTGTCGGGAATGGGCCACAAGAACTCGGGGTCGTCGACCACTATAGTGGTGGCCAAGCCTTTAGCCTCAACGACACCCATCACTCGTTTGCCGCTCTGGTCTCGACCCGCGAACTCCAAACCCAGAATACAGTCCTGAAGAGCCATATCTCCGGGCAGAGCATCGGGAGGTAGTTTGCCTGTGGCCAACATTATGTCTCGGAAGTTAAGGGGCGCGTAGTATACAGTACACAGACTTTCATTAGGGTTCTTATGCGCCGCTGGAAGTGTTGGCCAGTATTTGTGCTGTGCCTCATACCAGCGCAGACTCGACAGGTCTCCCCGTGTGGTCACATTGAGGTACGCGTGCTCGGCGTCGATCAACTCGTTCTCGCGGTCTTCACTCAAATCGAAATGTCTGAACGATCCGAACTTCCCGTCGCGGAAGACATTCATTACCAGATCTTTCTTAAGGACTTCGGAATAAAAGGATTTATCGAAAGCAACGGTCGGTAAAGCGGCTCTGCTTTTGCCGGATTTGCTGGCATTGAATATACACCTAATCTTATCCCCTCCCGGCTCCTGACGCAGACACTTCACCAGTCCTACCACACCATTAGCCGGTGTGTCATTGGCGACGAGCCATACATTCTGTCCGCTCTGTTTCGTCTGGTGCTCTTCCAGTTTGGACTTAAGTGTTTCGACCCACGAGTCGTACTTAGAAGTGGTGACAGTTATTATACTCTGATCTGAGGGTTGTTTTGTCACTACTTTTCGCAACAAAACAACAGAAGAGGTCAACGAATCCGTTTGACGGCTAACCACTGAAAAGCCAACCTTTTCTGCCTTTGAGACAAATTCCTCGGCCTTACTGTTGGGCACAGTCTGGTCTCCGATTCTGTAAATGAATCGTTCGGCGGGTGTGAAGTGAGTTCGGAGTAAAGCCAATACGAATCCGTTGTCTTTTGTCACCGAATAGAGAGATTCGGTCAGCGCTTGGATATTGACTCCATTGGCGGTATTGGCCGACGAATAGATGTCTTTATAAACCACTAAATCTACAGTCGAGGCCTCCGATGGAACGTTCGATTTTGAGACATTCCATTCAGTGATCTTAGTGTCGCCCAAATCCAGGTTCAGTTCACTGGGCGTCGGGTGCGCTAACGTGTAATTGACGGCTAAGTTATAACCGGAAGAACTGATGAAAGAATTGATTTGTGAGTGAAGTATAACAGGACTGGAGTTCACTTCAAGAATATTCAGTTTAGAAGACGAGAGGTTTTCGATAACCACTTCGAGCGCCGGTCGAAGAATGCTTTGTTTAGTGAACACATTGGCCACTAAGTCCTTCGAGAGTTCGTCGCCATATTTGGCCAAAACTCGCTTTACGTTCTCTTTTAGACTCACTTTCTTGTCTGCAGTAATCAAGTCTTTGAGAACTCTGAGTAATGCGTGTTCTTCTTGAGGAGCGATCAGATATGCTTTGAGTACACTATCGTTCGCTTCTTTAAACCCGTTCTCTAGAATTCCCTTTATTTCTGAGGCCGTCTTTCCCGAGGCCTCTAATACCTTTCGGGCCAATGAAAAGCAGACTTCAATGTATTCGTTCAGTTGTTTGCTTTCATTCTCTTCCAGTGCTTTGTCTTCATTATAGGACACGAATCGATACTTCTCGAGTGCGGGCAACTGTGCGCCCTGTCTTCTCGGCGCTAAATTCACTTTAAGGCCTCGGATTTCTAATCCCTTAGCTATACATACATTGAGTCGCGGATCGCAGACGACAGGCAATTGTGGATCAGTTCCCAGTTCTTCTACAGTTTGGGCCAAAAGTTTTGGATCACAACGAACTGATTGGAAGCGCACCGGCAGATACAGCCCCCGAGTGTTTTTGCCCAGAATTCCCAACTGAAGCATTGCATCGGCAAATGCGACCCAACTTCCTGTGTGTTTGATCTTTCCGTGTCGTCCATCAGCTGTGGCTTCAGTGATGCCCCGGAATGTCGGGCCGTAATCATAGCCTCTAATTCTCAACTCTTTGTAAATGTCTTTGGGCTCTAATTTCAATGGATTTACGTTCGGAACCGTTCCGTCAGTCAAGAGGTGTTGCAGATCGAGGCGCGACTCTTCGGGAACAAACACTCTTCCGGTGACGGCTATAGTCCCGCCTTCGCTCACAGAGAACTCTCCACTGGTTTCCATCATTCGAATCACGAACTTTGTCTGTCCCTGTTTGGGAAGGATGGTTGCCCTGTGCAGAGTCACGTTCTCGAACTCGACCGGCAGTTTGTCGTAGAATTGACCCTTCATTTTGGCCAACATCTGCCAGGCCAGCATTAGATAGCCGGTGGCCGGGAATAGAACGCGACCGTCGATGCAATGGCCGGAGTAGTACTCGTCCGCCTTCTCCTGCAAATCCACTTTTACGGTATAATCAGAAGAACTGCTGGGATTGAAGTACTCGGGATAGAGAGTGACCAACCAGTTCTGGGAGTGATCCCAACGCACTAATGGACTGACCGATTGTGTGCCTCTGGCCACAGGGTATGACACCTTAGGGTAGAGTTTGTCAATTCTGGGGTTCAGTCCTAACATATATAGTTTGCCGATTGCGGACAAAAGCATATCGAGATTTCCGGAGTTATTATTTCGTTTCATTAGACCCACGTATGAGATCTCAGAGCCGAGACTGCGCTTCAGAATCGCCTGCAGTAAACAGTGCGGCGCTATTTCAACGATAATTGCATTCTTAGGCACGTGTTGTATGGCCTCTTGGAAAAGGACCGGCGAAGTCAAGTTGTTTACATAATAAGCCGGCGCTGAATACTTGGCTAATTCCTCATTCCATCGGTGTTCGGGCACTGAAGAACTGATCCATTTTTCACTTCGAAGTTTAGCGCTTGGAATAACTTTCTTGAGTTTTTCAAGAAGTGATGGAGCGATTTGTTCCATGAAATAGCTGTGGAACGAGACGTCACAACTCTTTACTTCGCGCGCGAATATGTTTTCGGCTCTCAATTCCTCCAAAAACTTTAGGGTCGCGTCATATGCGCCCGAAATAGTCACTGAGTCTTCTGAGTTATGACACGCGGGAACCACACCTTTAGGACAGCGACGTTTCGCCTCCTCCCACGTCAGTCCCACCGCTGCCATCAAACCTCTGGGAAGTTTCGCGTCTTCGACACACTTTCCTCTCCAATAGGCCGCTAACAACATCTGTTCCGCGTCAAACACTCCGTCCCCATAAGCGCAGCCCAACTCTCCGACTGAATGGCCAACAATACCGTCTGGTGTGATCTCAAGTTCTCGTAAAAAGTCCACGAGTGCTATCTGTACGGCAGCGATGGAAACGAACGGCGCTATAGTTGTCTCTAATGCCATCTCATCGTCACTCAAAATCAGGTGAAGTAAATCAACTCCAAGTGGTTTCAGGACTTTTGCTGATCTTTGAATTGAATTATTGAATACTTCCAATTCCATCATTCCTTTAGCCATTGCTGTCCATTGACTTCCCATTCCTTTAAAATTAAAAAATTTTATTTTAATTTCAATTTATTTTCAAAAACCAATCGTTGGCTGACCTGAGAAGACGAACCAAACGGGTCTCTTCTCTGGCACTCGACCCACTTCTCGGGTGAACGAAATGGTCTTTTCCTCTTCGTTCTGTTTGGCCAATTGGAAGCCCCGGTAATTCATTCCCGAGGATTCAGTCGTTTGTGAAATGTCGTACAAAAGGGCCAATAAATCTCGGGTCAATTTTTTAGGGTTTTGTTCTAAAAAGTCGAATATATTGTTTACACTCTCTTCTGTTCGACCAGTGATTGGAATAACTCGAGGAATGCTTTCAATTATTTTATAACTTTCTTCAGTTAATTCTTTGTTATGGGGTTTAAGCAGAATATGAACATTGACTCCACCGAAACCGAACGAATTGACCGGAACTATACTATCGATAAATGGAGTGTTGGCGAGCACTGGCTTTATTGCGCCGCTGACCAGAGCGGGAATGTTTGGATTGGGTTTATTGAAGTGCATATTCGCGGGAATGCTTTTGTTTTCGAATGTAATCAACACTTTGGCGATGGAATTCAGTCCCGACGCCGGTTCCGAATGACCTAAATTCGATTTAACGCCACCGACCAGTAGGGGCTCTGCTCGGTCTTTGCAGAACACATCTGATATAGCTTTAGCTTCTGAGGGGTCACCCACTCCAGTGCCGGTGCCGTGAGCTTCAATGTATATAATGTCCTTTGGATCCACTTTTGCTTCTTTTAATGTCGAATACATTAGAGAGCTTTGAGAGAAAGAGGACGGGTATGTAATGCCCTCGTCTTTATAGCCATCGGTATTGGTCTTCGCATGAAGTACTGTCGCATAAATACGTTTTGCTTCGCTTTTCTTTTGTAGAAGAATTACAGAACAGGTCTCTGAGCGCACATATCCATTGGCGCTCTCGTCCAAAAACTTACATTTGCCGTCATTTGACAACATATTCAGTTTGTGGAACTGTAGGGCAGACACGGGTCGCAAACAGATATTCACTCCTCCAACAACGGCAGCATCGCATTGACCGGTTCTTAGCCCCAGAAGTGCCTGATTTACTGCGAGTGCACCCGAAGAACATGCGGTGTCCATCGCATAACTGGGCCCCTGAAGATCGAATGTATATGAAATTCGATTTGCAAACATAGATCGACTGCAACCGGTCAGTGCATATCCGGACACTTTCGATATATCCATAGCTAAACCTTCCTCTACTTCGGAAACACAGGCGCCCACGTATACACCGGTGCGACTGCCGCGCAATGTTTGCGGATTTATTCCTAAATTCAAAACATTTTTTACTGAATACAAATTTATTGAATCATTGGAAGCAATGCATACCCGCGTCAACCATTGCCTCATAAGTGAGTTCGAGGAGAAGCCTCGCCTGAGGGTCCATAAGATTGGCCTGTTTTCCGTGAACACCAAAGAATTGTGCGTCAAATTTGCTCAAATCTTTTATTTTGCCACTTCTGGTCGGCAGTCCATAGAGACCTAAAGGCCATCGTCTCTCGTCTTCAGTAATCATATCTACGTTTGCGTACAAATTGTCTCTCAATTCGTCGATATTATCCGATTCGGGATAACGACCGGCGACACCACTGATGACAATGTCTTCACTCATCTCCCAAATGGGCATTTCATGGCGTTCATCGCCGGCTCCCAATTCGGTTTCTCCGGAATTTGCGGGCATTTTTCGATAAATATTTCTGAAATAATATATTAATTCATTTAAATTCTTATTGCTTTGGAGTTATTGCACAAACTTTTTAAACAGTTGTTTAAGTACTTGAAATAAAAAAAAAAGTACTCAACTTTTACAACTTGTCGAGTGATTAATAATTATATTTGAAAAACATTCAAAAATAGTTTATCACTCGAGTGAGAAGTCTATCAAATATTCTGATCATTAATGCAGTGAAAAAATAATTCAACAAATGTTTTAATTTTAGTCAAACCTAACTCAACATAAACTAACACTTCACTTGACGTCAATTTTCTTTCTTTTTGTTGAATTATTTAAATTATAATAAAATTAAAGACTAAAAACACAATTAAATTTTGGCGTTTTTATTCCTAAATTCATTATAAAAATTTCTGCAACTTATTTGAGAACTTTCTTATTGTTTGTCAATAGTATTAAGTAATGATTGGGAAAACGGGAAAATTCATTTGGAAAAAAACTTTTATTATTTCAAAGTCAAGTCGAGAGTACACAAAAAGTTTTAATAGCGAATAAAATGCAAGATTTTTGTCAAAACAATAAAAAAAGAAATCTATTCTATCAAACATTTAAAAAGTGTGTTAATAGAGAAAAATAAAAACTTTTGATAAAATAACAAAAATTTGACATAAAGTATAGAATCGGTTAAATGGTTGCAAACGCTTGTATGCAATTTACACACCAATGCTTTTTTGGATTATATTTGGAAAAGTTTGCAACAAATCTAATGATCCAAAACAGGACAATCAGAACTAACATTTATTTATATATACGACTAGTCTTTGTCTGCATTTATAAATTCAATTAATTCTAATTCTGTTCATTACAAGTCATGCATTTAATAATCAATAATTATGTTTTCATATCATTTAAACTGATTTTTCGATCTAAAACTTAATTAAATTGTTTAAAAGTTTGCAATACTATCGCAAATATTAATAAAATTAAAATTAGATTTTTAATTATTAACTGCTTTTCACGAAATAATAAATTCTAAACTTTCCTTATATTCTGGGAAATAATACACAACTCTTGGGATCGTTTACGGAAACATTCACTACAATTGACATTATGTGGAAAATTATTATTTTGACGACAATTAGGAAATTGGCCTCAATTTAGACCAAATCTTATAATCATTTCTTTGCACAACATTTCAAACAATAAAAGCTCAATTTGTGACACTCTTTCCCAATAACTGGTGATAAGAGACTTCAATTCTTACCTAAACTAAGTTATTATTTTAATTAACTGTTGAATTGTCGCCAAAACCGGATTAAAAGATTTACAAAAATCATATATTTTCTCAAATAAATTGAAAAACTTTAAAACTTAATTAAAGACTAAAGCAATCGATTAAATAAATTGAGAATTTTTTTGAAAATATTAAATCAATTAAATTAATTATTTACTAATATTTGACTAAATTATAGCATTTATCACAAGAATCGATAATAAATAGAGAATTATATTAAAGACAACACATTATAATCAATGACTATATACTACTGCTCTTTACTGTTATCCTTGAAATTCTGTGTTTCACTGCATTCTATTCACAGAATATTCTATACGTCTATCAATTGAAAGCATTGACACATATTCTCAATAATAGATTACATAAATATATAATTAATAAAAGTTTGGTTTTCTTTACCTTTAGATCGGAGTCGAAGTGAATTTGAATCCAAATTAATAGCAATTAAACCAACACTTAATTAATCAATACTTAAATAAATAGTTTTCAGGAATTGTGACAAAAATATTAATGAATTGGATTGAAGTCAGGAATAACTGAATGTAGGAATCGGTGTTGTGCTGATTCACTAGCAGTGGTGTTGTGCTGTTGTGTCCGTGGAATCGGTGAACGCGTCAAACAGTGAAACACTTTCTGAAGTACTGACAGCTATTCTGTCGCTCAGTATATATAAGTTTGTGAATAGAGTCCTGAATCCAGTGTTGGTTCGAATCTATCGAATCGTTTGGTTTGTCATACGTTATGATCAAATGGAAGACAGGCCTAAACCGATTGCACAGCACTCCACTCAACGCATAGATATTCCAACACAATATCACCTGATCTGCAATCATATCACATGTGAACCAAACCAAACCTGACGTCGAGACAGACTCGCGTGAGATATCGCAACCAATCCTAACAGCGCTCTATCGACCCATTGTCAGCCCTTTGGCGTGTTTTACAGCATTGCCTCAACACTACTCAATAGAGTCTACACTCAATGCATTCAATACACTCAACACTACTCCAACACCGGTATAACATCCGAATTACAGGCTATGTATGCATTGAATGCATTGAACGCAGTGCTAAGTGAGTGTACACTCCGAGAGTGAATCACATGTAAGACATTCCCACCTCTTCTGCTGTATGTCTTCTACACTATGTCTACCATTAATTGATTCCTTATTTCACTTTCTTTATATCAATGAATCTAATCTCCAATTATTGTATATTTATATACAAACACTACTCAAATAACTCATTTCAGTTCATTAATTAATAGAGGGATAAATGTGTGTAAAAATTCTAATAATTAGTCACAGAATCCTATGAATGCATTGAACACATGATAAGTGCGTGAATTGAATGAATCAAAAGATCATTTACAGTATTATCAGTTAGTAGTGTGACAACTATGTTGAGTAGTATTACGACTATTGTCACACTTTAGCCAATTATTATAAGATTTATTGAATATACGATTGTTTGCACATATAGTCTATCACTTTGTATTCAATAAACAAATAACGAGCAAATATTTCAAAATCTTTAGCAAATATTTAATAATAATGGAGAGAATTTCAAACTTATAAGTATTAAATATAAACTAGCTTGAATAACTTTATAATTTAATAAATTCGAAGGCGCTATTGCTAATTTAATCAAACTTCTACTATAATTTACATAAAAGCGTTATCAACCTTAAATCTATCTTGAAGAATTTTTTAAATGATTAGGTTTTAATAAAAATAAAAATTAGCAACATAAAAACTACTATCTTCAAGAGGAAGTTTTTTGAAAAATATTTATCATTATTATATATTGATTGATGCAAAGCAAAAGTTTAGAATTACTATTTACATTGTAGTCATTGTAGTCATTGTAATCATTGATAAATTCTCGATTTTTTCACAATAATTGAATTTTTAGTATTAATTGAAACATTTATACAATTGTTTAGATAATAAACTG
>JAQFXN010002829.1:0-11905 GCA_034693365.1 Liacarus xylariae
TTTGAAAAGCATTTTTACGCCTATCTCTCCCATTATAACTGCAAACTTTAAACATTAATTACTCAAAAACTATAATATTTTAGATAAAATTATGGTTCCTATTGATAAAATTTGACCAGCAACATGCTTAATCTTGCTAGCATGGTTACAAGTCTGAATTCAAAATCGACTTTGGTTCTTTATTCTTGAAGTGTAGATATTTAGTAAGTATATTTCCCTTGAGTTTATTATGATAGTCACTATAGCGCTTTCTAGTTGCTTTGTGCATATGTAAGAAATCAATGTGAAAAAGAACATTCGCAATTTTTAAAATCTCCAATATATTTTTAATATAAGAATTTTTTACTCAAATAACTATAAAAGTGATGAATTAATTTTCTAATTTATATCTATATTTATAAACTAATATCTTAAGAATATTTATGTTTGTTTTGATTTTGTTGTGATTTTATTTCAATCAATACTAGATATTCATAAATCTAATGTAAGCCTAAATTAGTCAAAAGTAAGTTATTTTACAAACCGGCAAAAGTGTCGCACCATTTATAGAATGATATGATATTATTGATTAATGGATCAGATATTAATTGTTTTACAGTTATATTTGTTTGCACTTCCATTAGGATTTAAGACAACCTCAGATTTCACTCAGCATTTAAATTTTTAATCATTTTAATAGAGAATAGGCTTTCAATTGAATTCTAATTTACTGTTTAAACAATTTGTATATGAATTTGCATTTAATGTTAAAAAATGACTGCAAAATGTTTGGACACAAACTAACTACTGCTGATTAAGTGGTGATTATTTAATAAATGATTGACTGATTATAAAATCACAGAATTTAGTAATAAAAACTAAAATAGTTGTTAATTAAACTCAATTTTATAATTGTATTCAAAAGTACTCAACACTTAATCGGAAGGCTTAGTGAATTGAAATTTATGTCAATTCTATATCAGATTATTATTATTCCTGTTTTAATATACTTTTCTAAATAATAAATCGTTTGTTACTTAATTAAAGAATTATTTTTTGTTGGAAATCAAATCAAATTCTGAACTCAATGTGCAAAAGACACCCATTTATACGGCATATCTCTATGGAAACACTCTTTTGCCAAACCATTTTGTATTGAATATCATTACTCTAACAATACTTACTATTAGAACACTATAAGAGCTTTTAGAACATTAATTCTTATGGATTCCACATAAGTTCAGAGAGACTACTCCGTCTAGTGATCCCACATATTATACATTAATTATTCAAAAACTATCTCTTTTATAATTTAGAATAGCATTTTTATCAAATTTAAAACAAGAATGAACCATTATAATATATTTCCTCAATTGACCTCATTTTGCTGTCCATTCTACTATTTTTAAGGTTGCAAAATTTCATGAAAGTTAAAAATGAGTGAAAGTTTCAGTGAAACTTTCACTGAGAGCTTAAAACTTTCACTTTTCAGTGAAATATTCAAATGCTATTAGATGACACTTTTTCAGAAATATGTAAAACCAGGAGTAGCCAATGGGGGAGTATAGCCTAAACAGACTCCTAAATTTGAGGTTTTGCAGAATACACCATCATGCCCCCTGTGGTGCAAAAACTCGTATTTTTACTTTATTCCACCTGTGCAATTTTCAAGTTTTGAAAAGTATACCTGATTCCTTGACTTTTTAGCGAAATTTTCTCGAAATACCCCTCTATACCCCCATCTGACTCGGCCGATACTAGCTTGCCTTGAGTAACCCAATTACAAATTCAAGAGCATAAAGTCATCTTTTATATAAAATTGAACTAAATATAGTTATTTTTTAAAAATCTTGAGAATCAACTAGATTTAAATCAAAATCCTTAAAAGAATCTTCAAGAAAACTATTGTACTATTAGTTAATTTGACTAAAACCTTGATTTTAACTAAATGTTCTCTTGTTTTCATTTGTTCATATTCATTTTTAATTACTTTTCACGTGATATAAAACATTTATTTAAATATTTTTTGCAAAATTGATAGATGGCGTTAGTTGTAGTGAAATGAAAGATAATTTGTGAGGTGAAAGTTTCGTGAAACTTTCAGTTGAAAGTTGCACAATATTTCACTCATTGCAACCATAACTATGTTAAACTAGCAAAGAAATGAATAAACCATTAATATTAGCTCTTATAAGTTTATTCAATATCAATTAAAATAGGAAGCATGTCACTTGAACTAGTGCCACTTGAACTAGTGTTATTTGCACTAGTACTATTTGAACTAACCTAACTTAACCCAACCTAAACTAAATTAACTTAAACTAACTTAACCAATACTAAACTAGCTTTAGCTAATCTAGAATAACATAACATAACTTTACCTTATTTAACCTAACCTAAACTTAACTAACTTAATCTAACCATACCTAAATATTTTAAATGGCACTAGTTCAAGTGGACGCCAACCATTAATGGGATATCCCTCAAATTGGAGTTAAGGTTAAAACGGAATATATGATCCAGGGGTAGCCAAGGGGGTATTGCCTAAATACCTCACCTGAGTTAGAGATTTTGCAAACTATCCCCCTTGGGGAGACAAAAACTCGTATTTTATCATACTCCCACCTGTGCATTTTTCATATTTTGGGATTTTGTATACCTCCCTGGCACTTACAATACTCCCCTCTATACTCCCGTGACTCGGCTGACCTTGGTGACCCCTAGTATTATATAAAGATTAACCTCATATATAGTTGAAAAAATTATTTAATAGTGAGTAAATTGCCATTAAAATTAATCCTCTGCGGTGAATGGCCAGCGCGGCGGTGACACCGACGTTATGTTCAGACCCGTGTAATATATCGTTGGATTTGTTATGTCATAAGCTTTCCAGCGATATAAACCTACGGTTTTCCTTTTCTGCACGGCTATTAGACCAAACTTTTAGTTTTTGGATTAATGTTATTATATTTGACTGATCTGAGACCGACAGCTCAATTTCAATATCACATAATGTGAAATAAAAATTGTCTCATAAAGAGTTTGTATGAATGACTAAACTTTAATTTAAAACTTGTGTTTGTCATTCGGTCACAGATTAATCAAATATAATAACATTAATTCAAAAACTAAAAGTTTGGTCTAATAGCTGTGCAGAAAAGGAAAACCGTAGGTTTATATATATTGAATCCCTTGGACTATAAAACCTGGTCAGTTACGTAATGTACACTATTTAACCCTGAATTTGTCACATCGGCTTTCGAGCGCACTCTAGAATTTTGTCGGATTAAATATTTTGTTCCTATTTATTAATTAAAATTGAATTAACAGCAAATCATTCCCTTCCCTCCCCTCCCCTCCCCATCCGGGAAAGGGAACCTCAACAGTGAGAGAGACGTAATTTATATGATTTAATGCATAAAACAAATGTGAAATAAGTTTGAAATATATTTGCGTTTATTTATGTTTCGGTAGTTTTGAATTAAATAACAATTAAATACATTAATAATTTGGAGAATAGAGTCAAACAGTTTGTAGTCTTTTCCCACTTTTTTGGATAATTGTGTTTATGTTTTCAATTGATTGACAAAAGTATAACAAAAGACATCAGAAATGGCCAGAAATGCGGAGAAAGCGATGACAACACTCGCGCGTTGGAGACAATCACAACTGGAAGAACAGGGCGTTTCCAATAAGCAGAGGCGACCCTATCTGGCCGTCGAGTGCAATGACCTGAAAGAGGCCCAGAAGTGGCGCTTAGATATCGTTCGGGAAATCAGCAAAAAAGTGACTCAAATACAAAACGCAGGTTTAGGCGAATTCAGGATCAGAGACCTCAACGACCAAATCAACAAACTATTGCGAGAGAAGAGGCACTGGGAGTACAGGATCGCACAGTTGGGCGGATATGCGCACAGGTATGTAAACACTGTTCCATCACTTCCGCTAACGTATGTCTGTATCGCAGAAGTGGACCCCGTTTTGAGACTTCAGGTAAAGAAGTGGTCGGAAATCGCGGCTATAAATACTTCGGCGCCGCAAAAGACTTGCCCGGAGTTCGGGACCTCTTCTCACAGGAACCGCCGGTTTTGCCCCGAAAAACACGCGCAGAACTGATGAAAGACATCGACGCAGACTATTATGGGTTTAGAGATGAAGACGACGGGGTTATTGTGGCACAAGAGGACAGAGTCAGACGAGAATTGGTGGCACAGATGACCGGTTCTGAAGTTATGGAAGAAACGACTGATTTGGAGACCAATAGTGACGACGGGTTGGACACAACGGGACCCAAACGATTCATATCACACGTGCCATTCGTTCCGACACAAGAAGAGGTGCAGAAAGAGTTGGTTCAGAGGAAGAAAAGGGAATTATTGGCCAAATATTCGGAACAAATGGATGAAAGCAATGACTGATACATCACATCGCATGAGTTCGGTCTATATTAGAGTCCATATTGAAATGTCCTGTCCTGTCCTGTCCGGCCAAATAAACATGATTTTATTTCTTAAAATTTATTAATAATTCAAATTTCATTAAATTTTAATGAAATATTAATGCAAATCAAAGTTAGATCTAATAAATACCAAATGATTACAATCGATGGTATAATTTATGGATTTTTCAGATTTACACCGAACGGAACAGGGCAAAGAGAAGAATTTCTTTTCTTGTCCCCCCTTGTCTTGGTAATTCTGACAAATATTTCATCATGTCTTGTCCTGTTCCTGTACAAGACAAGACGAACTTTAGGTACTCCAGTCTATATCTCTATATAAATCTTATATAATTTGAATTTTATATTTCAAATCTCTTGCAATGCATTCAAATAAAACAATAGATTTTAAAGTTTTTATAATCTAAGCGAATGTTTCACTAGTTTTTAATCATTTCATTCCTCAAATCAGCAAATTATGAGAAAATGAAAAACTCTTAAAATAAAATATTTATTATATCCGTTAAGAACTCAACAAAGTGTTAATATCGACTGAATATTTAGTTCAATTCATTTTATTTCCAATAGTTTTATATTTGATTACATATAATATGATTGAAAATAAAACCAATGATTTGATAAAAAATAATTTGTATAATAACTACATTTTATTTAATATATTGTAAATAAAGAATAAAATATTTGGCAATTTTGCACTTATTGTCAACACTTATGTGATAACAGTGGGCGCATCCCTACCCGTGTATTCTTTGAGTTTAGATATTTGTAAAGCAATGTCTATAAGAGGTTTGAGAACCTGTTGAGCGTCGGCTCTAAACTTAGACTTTTCGCTCTCATAACAGTCCACATATAGACGAATAGTCGCGCCTTGACTTCCAGTACCACTCAATCGGTATATAATTCTTGAGCCGTCGCTAAAAATGATTCGAATTCCTTGTTTTGCAGTAAAGCTTCCATCGATTGGGTCTTTGTATGAGAAGTCATCGGCGACTGAAACCGTATATTCTTTATCCCCAGAACTCAATGTTTTTCCGATAAAATCTGGTTTTGATATCAATTTCTCCAAATCAGACACCATTTGATTGCATGGATTTGATTCACAGTTTTCGTAATCATAACTAAAAATTAATTTAAAAATAATTTTAAAAATGTTCGGAACAACTCTTAAATCCAAACCGAGTGAAGAAATTTCTGCCGTATTTGTTCCAGTGATCCACTAATACCTCTTCGACACTCTTTTTAGTGTTGGCCAGGACTGAGAGCCACGCGAGAACAGCCCAGAGGCCATCCTTTTCCCGTATGTGATCAGAACCGGTGCCAAAACTTTCTTCGCCACAAAGCGATAGTCTCTGTGCGTCCATTAGGTTCCCGAAGAACTTCCAACCGGTCGGCGTCTCAAATATCTCTTTACCTGTTTTATTGGCCACTCTGTCTACAGCCCCGGCAGTTGGCATACTTCGGGCAAACCCTTTAATGCCTCCCTTTTTGAAGTATGGAATGCACTCGAGATTGTCGGCCAAAACGGCCAAAGAATCAGATGGAGTGACAAAAAATGCGTTTTTGCCTAAAATCATATTCCGGTCGCCGTCGCCATCAAAAGCGGCTCCGAATCCGTGCAGACCTGACTCTAATGTCTTGACTAAATCGGAAGCATAGGTGAGATTAGGGTCGGGATGGTGTCCACCGAAGTCTTCTAAAGGTTCACATCTGATGGCAGAATCAGACGGAGCGCCCAATTCTTGGATTAGTATACGTTTGACGTACGGACCCATCACTCCATTCATTGCATCGATTAATATCTTAATAGAATTCGAAGACAAATACGTTTTGATTGCATTGAAATCGAAAATGTCTTTCATTAGCGCCAAATAGTCTTCAACCGAATCAATCACTTCAACCGTAAACTTATCGTTCGATACATCGAATGTCTGGACTCCAGGTGTGGAGACATCGACTTTCAAATCCTTAATAATTTGGTATTGTGTCAGACCTTTGCTCAATTCATAGATATGATTAGTGACCGATTCGGGCGCCGGTCCGCCATTCGATGTATTGAATTTAATGCCGAAATCCCCGTCCGGACCGCCCGGGTTATGACTGGCCGTTAATATTATTCCTCCATTTGTCTGTCGTTTCCTTATGATCGCCGAAACAGCCGGAGTCGACAGAATCCCGTTCTGACCAACGATTACGTGCTTTACCTGTGATTTACAATAAAATAAAAGTAAAGAAAAGTTTTACATATTTTAAGTGATTGTCATTTGAATTA
Organism: Liacarus xylariae; assembly: GCA_034693365.1. NCBI lineage: Eukaryota > Metazoa > Arthropoda > Arachnida > Sarcoptiformes > Liacaridae > Liacarus > Liacarus xylariae. The sequence goes on from JAQFXN010002829.1 coordinate 6,708, forward strand.
ATGATTACATTAATGCTATTTATTATTCATTAAATGATTATTCAATTCATAGACTAATCGTAAGATATGTAAGACATAAGTCAAGGACAGGAGTGAATAAAAATAAGATTTATTTCACTCAATGCCATAAATATTACAAAAAGTGGAAAATAACTGCAAAAAAGTGTTTGCGTTTGAAAGTAATGAAAATTAATTGATTAAAACTCAAAATTAATTCATACATTATTTGCGGCACAAATGGCCACAATTGTCTGCACGACTGCATTGTTATGATATCTACCGTCGCCTCCGATGACAAGTTTGGTCCTATCGGTGATCGCATTGAGAATACATTGAATGAAATTCTCGGAATAATTGTTTTGCATAAACGTCTGCACAGGCTTTCGAAGACCACTCGTCCCCGGCTTTTGACCCTCGAATGGCTGTGTGGCCACAGACGACACCACCAATGAAGACATGGATTGTTTGACTAAATTATAGCTCAATTTTAGACCAATTTTACAGTACTTTAACTCTAATCGACTCTAATCTGTGTTTGACTTTCAATGACAAGTCGTCTGCAGTTTATATGCGTTTAAATGCTTTTAATGCCCTTTAAAAACGTCTCTTCACTACAAAACTCCTCCCATTTATTCAAATACAGTAAACACTGTTTGTGATTACGAATCAATTTATTTTGTTTTTCATGTATTTTCTCATTAAATAATCCAATAATAAGTGATTTAAATATTGATTTAAATAAATATTCAATAGATTTGAATGAGATTTCATTGAATGCCAATTATAATCAATTGCTAAAGCATTGCCTTCAATGAGAGTCAATGCGATTGCCATAACATGTGATCCAATATTTTGATTCAATTGAATCACATTTTCTTAACGTAAAATCCAATTAAAATAAAAACATTGAAAGTCATCCAACACTTGAATGAAGTGAAGGAAAATGTTTTGCCGATTGAGTTCATGTCTATTAAGAAAGCAATTGTTGAGAATCGGCAACAATGGGTGTATTGAATACCGAAAATCGCATTTCTATGGCATTAAACTCAAGAATAAACAACTGATTCGAGTGTCCGGAACTGAAAGCTTTATATATTTACAGACACTCCTCAGCAATGATTTAAGACATCTGTTGAACGGCGAAAGAGTGGAGCAGAGGAGTTGTGTCTACGCCTTCCTATTGTCTGCTTTGGGCAAAGTATTGGCCGATGTCTTCATATATAGAGGGAAACTGTTGAGCGACGGAGAACTCATTCTTGAGGTCCAATAGTGCTATTCATTTATTGTTCTTCTATTAACCGACAGTTTTGTTCCGACCATTAGGTGGACTCATATCTGGCGAACGCCTTAAGACGTCTTCTCATCTCATATAACATAAATCGAAACATTAGTGTCGAAGCCGTTGATGACATCGATTTGTGGGCTTTAATACCGAAATCACATGACTTTAAGTTTATAGAGAATAATGACTTCATTTTGGATGAAGTGATTAGCGATGACTTGCAATTAGTAACTGATCCACGAATTCCACAAATGGGTTACCGATTGTTGACTCGAATGAATGGAAAGCGATTCGAAGATATCATTGAATATATTTCTGACAAACGTATAGAAGAGGGAAATGTGGGTCACTATCGCACCTATAGATACCAATTAGGTGTGAGTGAAGGCTATGAGGATCTGTTGTCCGGTTTTTATTTTCCGTTCGAATGTAACGGCGATTACTTGAATGCCATTTCTGTTGACAAAGGTTTGCATCAAATTTAAGTTTGTTTTCTATCAATTGGTCTAATATTTTGTTTGTTTAGGTCTCTATTGTTCTGAAGAAAAGACAATCAAAAACTATATGAAAAAACCGATAGTCAAGCGAATTATGCCCATAGAGTTCATGTGCACTAAATCAGAACTGAGCCGTAACTCTCCTCCGCCTATAACTCAAATTAGTTCGGACCAAATCAAAGACTTGGGGTTTTTCAAGAATAGGAAAGGATTTAATGGAATCGCGAGTTTGAAAGTTTTGAGTAATGAAACTCCCATTCAATACAACAATTTATTTCACACACAAACGCGTCTTAAATTAAAAACTTGGATCCCTGAGTGGTGGCCACAGAAGATTAATGCAATTCATTTACCACAAGTGGATTATCCACAAAATCTGTTTAATATAATTCCTGTTTAACAGTCGTTTGTTTGTATTGAAAAATAAATTAATTATTAAACACAAAACAATTAGTTTCCGATTAAATACTTGGAGTCAATTAGTAATGCAATTAAGGGAAACACGAAATTCACAAAACATAAAGTATTGCTTTATTTTGAAAACAAAACAAAAATACGATTATTTTATTCACGAGTGAGCACAAGGAGTATTGGGCGATAAGCCGTGTGATTAGGGACTAAACAAAAAGATAAATAATTAGAGCAAAAATATAATAATTGTACCGAAAATGCAATTAAATAATAAATATTTGTTATATACTATTCCATACGTTTCAGACTTTTCAGGCGTTCCAGTGCTAACACATTCAACCCTTTTAACCGTTACTTCTCCCAGAACTGGATTACAGACTGAGTAGGGAAAGCCCCCGTCTATGTTAATACAGGCGGCGCCTGAAGTATAACATTAATTATGGATTAAACTTAGTTTCTATTGAAAAATAATTGACTTAGTTTTTCAAACCATAGTTTCCTTTATTATCCGCGACAACAATAGCCGCCTGTGCTTTTGGATACTTTTTCACTACTCTAGCGATCGCTTCTTTTGCCGCTGCCGTTGGTGTCATTCCTTGTCTAAGATTTTCTACGGCCTGATAGCTATCGAAGCAATTAATTAAATGTTTGGGTTTTGTTTGAATGCAATGCAAACCTCGGAAGAAATCTCATTATCACATCTCCATCTCCAGTGGCCGCCGCTCCACCATATTCTTGATCGACATAAGCACCGGAACCAGGAATAGGACTGTCACCCACTCGGCTATAGATAAAATAGGAAAAAGGAATAAAACATCAATAGAAAATGAATTAACAAAAGTGAGTCCAAACCCCGGAATCTTATGACTCAATCCATTAGTGGAAGTGCCGACGGCTAGACTTCCATTCGAATCGATTGCAATCATTCCAATTGTGTCGTGATTTTCATTGTTCACTAAATTTCTCTCTAAATTTTTAATCTCTCGTTTAAGGGGAGTGTATGGCCCGCAGTCTGTCTGAGGGTTTGGCTCAACGTTTCTCCAATAGTTTGGTTGACAGTTATTATTCTTCCAATCAATCCATGCCTTTTGAGACCAATCGCTTTCAAGACTTTCTTCTTTAAAACCCATTTGTATCGCAAAATTTGTGGCTAAATCCCCGACTAATAGTGTGTGTTCTGTGTTCTCCAGTACTTTTCGGGCAACAGATATAACATCTTTTACGCGTCTTAAAGAAGCCACTGCTCCGACGTCATGACTCGGTCTAAACAAAATAGATTTGATTTAAAATTTTATAAAAAACTATATTAATTTAGAATCAATGATATGGAGATAAAAAGGTTAGGGAGTAATTTTTAACGAAAGCCTAGGGCCAAGGTTTGGGAGGGGATAATTTGTTTGGAATAGTATTATACTAATAGAATATAGGTTCGTATGGAAAATTCTCTTTTTTTAAAGAATTTTAATAGAATTTGAGCATTTTTCACGAAATTCATACAGGGCCATTCTTAAATGATTTTGAGGGAATCAATAATAATCGCGATTAATGACGTGGATTTCCAAAATAGCAGGTGGATATTTCTAAAATATTCGAATTCGTGTGTATTCAGGGATGTCCAGCCTGGAAAACCCCCTAGCATATAGGCTTTCCGTGTGGTACCCCTCCCATCCTTAGAAGTTTCTCCAAGTTTTGAGGAAACCATACAGTTTCGTGAATATTCTATGAAATTCTTCTAAATTCTGGGGAAAATAACAGAATTTTATCAATTTCTTAACTTACGGAATTTGCCGAAATTCTGTTAAATTTGATCATTAAATTGAATTCTGTAAGAATTTGACGATTGTGGAATAAGTTCTCCTTAACCCCCCCTCCCTCCTAGCCTAAAACTGGAAAACCCGCCATTTTACCTTCTCTGTAGCCACCCTAAACTCTCGTCGTTTTGAACCTTGGACATTCCTGGGTGTATTTAACAGATTCTCAATAGAAATGCAGAATATTTTGTATATTAAGAAAAATTGAAACTAAAAGAGCACAAAATTTAGGAAATCATAAAATGTTTCAATAGACCAATTACTCTATTTAATAAAATCAAAGGGGATATTGCCTTCCTCCTATTGGTTACCCATGCTAGTTTATTTATTTCATTGCCTGTGCCTATAATATTTAACTTATAGACTAATTAATATTGTTGTCCAACCCATCCATAATCATAGCGTCGAGAGTTGTTTCTCCACTTTCATCAGGACTTCCACCCCATCCCACTGTGTGGTCGCACTGTTCTCTTTCACAAGTGGAACAACCGATTTCTATAGCGTCCAAAGCCGAGCCATTATTTGACAGTAAATTCCAGGCTTTGGGGAAATTAGTGTTAAAAGTCATGCGTTTAATAGTGTTATGCAATGTATTGAATGCATTGAATGAATGCATAAATAATAACAAAACAGTGAATGTGTTTACAAACCATTTTGAGTGGCGTTTGTGAAACTCCAGGTATTTATCACTAATGGTATTGATTTCGGACCAATTGCTGAGCAATACATCAGATGATTGGCTAATAATAAGTAGAAAACAATTATAAACATATTATTTGTCAAACAATTAATGGACAAAATGTTAATAAAGTTATTGAATCGACAAATGAGTGAATGTTTTCCATAGACTTAAAGGCAATGAAAACAAAACTCATTTATTTGTCTCTTATCTAAAGTGTTATCAATAAATCATTTATTCGTTTCTATAATTGTATACAAATTACAAAACAGACAGTTATGTCAAAGCAGTCAATGCTAGTACTTGTGGCCAAACTTTCAAAATCAATCCGTTTTACAGCAATTGCTCTGTCCTTTGGCTATATTTCACTCAATTTTATTGCCGAACCTATTGTTGTAATTAACTATAATTTTATTCTTTGACTAAATTATATTTAATTTAGGAAGAACTTCGATACTAAGCCGCCAAGACTTCGGGGTGGGGTTCGGGGGGAATATACCTTAGGTCAATATAAGTCA
>JAQFXN010002830.1:0-11904 GCA_034693365.1 Liacarus xylariae
TAAAAATCTATTCAGTATTTGAATTTATCTGTGGTGCAAAAACATCCCAGCTATTTATTTGTCAATATTTTTTAGAGGCCTAGTATAGCGGGCGATTTATCGCCCAGGTGTATAACAGTTTTCCCTCCAAAATATTTCAAGAAAATCGTTGTAAACATTGGTGCATTAATCGCCCATTTTATTATTGGTCACTAATTATTGAGAATATGAATGATGATTATGACATCAGAAAACCCCTGATACTGTTATTTTTACTGCTATACTCAATGTATTGATAGGAAGCTTACATCTGTTCTCTAAATCTACTCAATGCACTAATATGTACTGCTGTAGAAAAACTTCCTAATTCGCATACGATGGGCGATTTGTGTTACATGCCCTCACGTTTTAGTTAATTAAAATTAATTGTTATCACATATTAAATTGAAAATTACACTAATAGCAAGCCAAATAAATAATCTAAGATGTCACAGAATCTTAGTAATTTTTAAGTATTCATCTATTTTTAATGGATTTTTGAAAAATACTCGGAGCATAAATGCACCACGTATGCCTCGGAGAGTTAATTCATCAGACATATGCTTGAAAATTTATACTATTTCATACTCTACTTTTTAGTATCCTATCTATTACATTATTATTATTTATAAAAATATCGATAACAAGATCTTGGACAATTATTAAGTAAAAAGTTATATGATTTATTAATAGATTTGAAATAATTAAATTAAAATAATAGTAAAAGATTTGATTTTAACTTTAAAATCTGATTGGTAAAATAATATTTTACGTTAGACTTATTAATCAATGGAATTGAGAAACATGTTAAAAATCTATACGGAATTTTTTATGAGCATGTAAGAGAATTTTTTTTATTTTAATGAGCACTACTTTACAGAAAATACCTCTAATCAATATTAATAAACAATTATATCAGGAATCCAAATTGGAAAACTCTAATCCCATGAAAATAAGTCTTATCTAGGAAACTGTTTCAGCTATCAGAATATTAAACAAGTTGAATAAATAAATATTATGCAAAACTCTTCATTGCAAACTAGTTGACTGAAATGTTGTTTATAGTTTTGAAATAAATATACATTAATTCAATTATTCAAAAATCCATGGATTGATAGATAAAAACAATATACAAACCAATATTTAGGCACAAATCCACTAGAACTTAACGGACCATTATATGGCTTTCCAGGAAGATGTAGTGATGCAATTCCAGAAATGAGCACTACAACTAAGATAGTCCAGCACTCCTTGTCATACCTTTAATTTGAAAAATGCACCAATGAATAAATAATCTCAAAATAATTTATTTAATTTGCAATATTGTTGCATAAATTACAAAAATTAGCATTTAATACCAGTCCACTGAAGTCCAGGCGTCTATTATTGTGGATTTAAAATTATTAACAGATAATAAAGTTTCACTTAAACTACTTTTCTTCGCAACAATAATATGCGTTAAAACTAATGCCAAATTAGGTGTTGTGATGATTATAAATAAGGGAACAATTGTTTCGCGAAATAATATGTTATATAACTTTGAATCACCCGAAACAATATTATTTTTCTTCTCTGGTTGTGTTCTGTTTTTTGGCCCCATTTTAATGATTCTCTCTCAATAAATATCTAAACCCAAAGTCACGAATAAATAATTTGATTTGATTTGATCAATAAATAACTAAAAATAACAAAACTCTTGCAAAAAGTATTTTGAAGTGCTTTTTCAATGCCAACTTTTATTGTGTAGGTATAGTAGTTACGATTTAGTTATTGTGCATGCTAAGTAACTTAAATAGATAGTTAGCTATCTCTCGCTTTTTAATGATAAACAGCTGCTGTATCGGTGCGCCAATACATTCCAAACAGTATTTCCAATAGAGTAACTGTAAAATTCAAAAACCTATTCGCTAATCAAAAAAATTTTATGCTTTTAACAAATTTATACTCTCTTGATAAGTAAAATTGACATTTAATAGCATACAAGTTATAATTATATTGAGATTGTGTCTGTTGTGAAGGACTCGAAAGCAAATAAATTATAGTTGATTTCAATTTCGATATTTTGACGATAATTATCATTGAATTTTTCTAACGGTCCTAAAGTAGCTTATCATCTATAACCATATTTTCGCACGTGTAGTGAATGGATGACTGAGCATCAAGGTTTTCAGAAAATAGCTTTAAGAATTTCACAGCAATACATAAATGGGGAATTGTTGGATTTCGTTTAATATTACAAAAAGTTTATTAAAACCGTGATAAAATTAGATTTATTTTTATTTTTCTATTTTTGTTTAGGGATTAAATGAATATTAATCGTAAATTTTCAATTGAATTTATAATGGCTGTTAAAATGTTATTCAGTAATGTTCAACAAATTAAAGTTTAATTGTATTCTTTAATTTATTGAAATTTATTAGTGTTGAAAAGAAAATTTCCTCATTATCAATAAGCAGAGAATCAAAAAATAGTTATTTATAAGAAGAGAATAATCACTACAATACAAGATGTAGTTGTGAAAAATCACTTAAATAGTTATTCAAATAGTTATTTATTTTTAAAAAAAAAATTTACTTTAAAAATAAAAGACTATCACAGTACTTTTATGTCATGTTTATAAAATAAAAAGAAGATGTTGTTTTAATGAATAGTATTGCATACGACAATAAACTATGTGAAAACTCTAAACATTTGGGAACTGGATCACTATTTAGTATTAAACTTCGAACGCAAATAAAACTAAATGAGATAATTGAAAAATTTCAAAACAGACTTTTAAAGTGGCTAAAGAAGAATGTTTATTAATAATAATTTTTATTAAAAAGAAAAATTTCAACACTAAAAATAAGAAATTTTTAAATCAACAATTTGAGCATGTAATACCAAGATTACCAAATATATTTGTGTAATATTTAAAAGACAATATCAAACTGTACCAGAATCTGGAGAGAAACTATAGGTAATCGAGGAATAACAGGTTGATTTTCAACATTGTTTGATATTGACACATTAATCGATAGTGAAAATACCATAGTTGACAATAATGAAAATAATAATAGTCCCCTGCACATGACAATATATCCTGACATTTCAACAATTGCATCCACATTTGAATAAGTTCATCAAAAATCACATAAAATTTATTATTCTTAATACAAATGTAACAAACCTTTCATTGTTTATTTCTTGAAAACTACATTACATAGAAATATAATTTTTGTAAATATAGTGTGCTGTAATGATTATTAAAATTTCATCAAATTCTAAAGACTTTTATCAAAGTACCGTGATGATCTTTACCTTAAATACATTTAATTAAAGCATTTTTTAGAATATCATTTAGATATCAAGTGTAAAATTATCATTTTTTAAACACTTGAAAAGCTACTATTTCTTTCAAGAGTCGTCAAGCGCATAGCCTAAATGCACCCTAAGTTTGAGATTCTGCAAAATACCCTCTCTCTCTTGCCTTTTTGCGCCTCATAAAAATTTTTTATTTTTATCTTACTAACCTTTACATTTTGGATAAGGATATTTTGGATAAGGTATACACCCCACTGGCATTTTGAGAAAATTTTCGTAAAATACCCCCCTCTGATTCGGCCTACCTTAACGACCCTTGATTACTTTCCAAAGGACGTTTTTCTATAACTAATTCCCTCAAATGCTATTTTAATATTCATTGATATTTTGATGAGGAGACATTAACCATAACCCCTAAATAGCAACCTATAGCCCCTCCCTTATCTTGTAAAAGTTGGAGAAAAGTAAAATTTAAATAATTGCCTTTGGTTATAAAAAGTAAAGCGGTAAAATTAAAATTCTTGGGACAGGTTTTAGATTGTATTTTGTCGATGCCCTCCTTGATCTAATTTAGAATCATTGACATTGCTCAATCTTTCAAGCATTTTCCTTATACAGTAGTCAATAAAAAACTAATATTCTTCAATGAATACTAAGAAAAGTTTAACACTGACTAAAATTTTACAATATTTAAAAAAATTAACGCGGAGTGAATTATAATCATACAATCAATTTCGAAATCAAGTGATATTTTAAAAAACCGCGATTATTATATTTAAGCAGTACTAAAGTGCTGTCAATTTTTTCAATTTAAAACTTATTCTGTAGCACTAACTGTAACGCATGTTTGAATCTATAGTCGTATTTTATGTTAAGGTTTGACTAATAGCTATTCCTCTAAGCCTTTTAATGGTCATAAATTATAATAGAGAACTGTATAATTGTTTTAATGAGATATTCAAAGTCAGAAACTTCTAGAAACTGTTGCCACAGACAAAGAAGTCTAATAATTAAAGCACACCTGCAGTAAGAGTCAAATACACTTCAGCACAGATGTCTAAACGTTAACCCATTCGCAGATTGATTTTCACATTCGAATGGCTCTCAAGAGTGATTCGATGGCAGTATTCACTATGAGTCCGCTTTCGCCGTTTATAAAGGCCGGACGGGAAGAAATCGTGGCTCTCGACAGTAGAAATTGGGTCACAAACTGACTATATGTGAAAGTGATTTTTCAAAAAGACTTCAATTATTTTGACGTGAGTTGTGCTAACAAGTGAACAGTACTTAACTCTAGGCCTAGCGGTAACTTCCGTTTCGGCGACTCATGCATCTCCCTATGGGAGTGCCGGTGAGACTGACTTTTGAGTGTGTATTACTAAATGCGAGTCCACCGCAATTAAAACCACATTGTTTTGTAAAGAGTAAATCAGCAAAAAGTCAAGCTATGAATTGTCGAAAACTCATCACTAATTGTGTAGCGTTTGTGCGTTTATTTGTTTGTGTTTTGTTAAAATAAATCGAAAGGTTATTCTTTGAAACTCGTTTACGACTCCGTTATTGTATCGATTGACTGAAATCGAGAGAAGATAGACATTAATGGTTGAGAAACTATTACAAGAAGTCGAGCTGCACTACCGCTAACTCGATCAGACCGACCAACTGACGACTAGGCGAGATTGGCCGCAATATTTTATTATAATGTTGGCCCTTGATGAATTCAATGAATGAATATTATATTTTCTATGCGAATAATATGATATTATTAATATCTAATTTAATTGCTTATCAATTGATTCATTCAAGCGATAAAATCAATGTCTGAGATTGGAATGAATGTGAAAAAGTGTTTAAACATATTTAAAATCTAATTCAATTATTTTAGGCATATTTTGTTAATTAGATATGAATTAAATTAATTTTTAAAAAAATAAACAATTATTTTGATACATTTTAAGATATTAACAGGGATGACTAGATATTTGGGTAGAGCAGATTTATTTATTTTGGAACATAAAACTAATAAACGAGATTATTGTAGTCATGGTAAAATTGTTTTTTATATATTCTGTATATTCTTGTAAAGTTGTATTGACTAAATTATAAATGTAATAATTATAAACTATCTAACCATTGGTCATCTCTGTTACGGTCAATTCATTTGATATGTTAGCACATAATGTACTTATTTAGAGGATTAAAAATTGTTGAAAGTATTAATATTTGTATTGAATATGAATTAATGGTCAAAATTAGCGAACACTTAATGACTTGATTTAAACTCAATTCATATATGAATAGCATTTTTCTAATACTTTTATAAACAATCTTTAATTAAAGGGCCATTTCTTAATAACATATTCCAAATATTAACACAAATCACCCAGAATATCACCGAATTTCAAAATTGATGATTATAATCAAACCATTTTTAACCTATTTTACCGTTTGATAGTACCGCTTCCAGGCTTAGGGGCCAAGCGATTCACAACTTGAGGACCATTTTAGTCAAATTTTATTTTAACCATGGGTAATTATTTCAGTCGTTAATAACTATTTGAGTGTTAACTATTGAGACAATTTTATGCTATATGTGGGTAAAATTGATACAAACTTCACTTAAATGTACTGATAATTCCTTTTGTCAAATGTATTGGAAACTTACAAAAAATAAGAAAACAGTTTTAATACAAAATAAAATAATTAAAGCCAAAAATAGAGTTATTTAATAATATTTTTTAAAACATATTGGTTTAAAAATTAATAAAAATGAAGATTTATTTCTTAATTTTCAATTTAGCAAAAAAATCACTAAAATCCTTATGAATTTGAATTTATTTTGACTGAAATGTCCGACACTTTCTTCACTCATATCTATCCAAACATTTTCAATATTTAATTTACATGTTTTAAAATCAATATTAAAATTCAAATCAAAATAATCATTATTTTCGTATTCAATCACGAATTCAGACAATATTTTATTTTTTCCAAACTTTTCACAATTTTTTCAATTCATTTAATTTAATTCATTTATTCTTCAAATCAATCACTGATTCACTCATTGAACACAAATATCTATTCTTTTAGTTTTCAACCATTTTTATGCAAAAATTATAAAATAACAAAAGTATTTGAACTGTAGACTATTTCAATCCTTTGCAAATCACTATTCTAAAGCACCTGCAAAGGATTAAAATTGTCTGCAGTTCAAATACCATTCTGATCTTAGAATATCTGATTAAAAATGATTGAACACGTAAAAATAGATATTTGGTTTTGAATTTGTGATCAATAAGTATTTATTAGAAATTTTGATTAAAAACTCTTAAATTTTTTTATTTTAAAAAATATTTTCTGACTAAAATAAATTCAAATATATTTCAAATTCAAATCCCTAACGGTTTTCAAACATATAAGCTTAGAATAACTGCTGAGCTTCAAAGTTATAGGCGATATTTTGAAATCTTGAAATTCTTGCAGAATTTTATTAAAAATTACAATTTAACAGAATATCGACTAATTCTACATGAATTTAAAAGAATTTCACAGAATTCTGTAGGAGCTTAACAACATTTGACCAAATATAACAACGATTTGTCAAAATTCTGTAAATTTTCTAAGAATTTAGACCGAATTTCACAGAACTTCTCTAGGAGGAATATGTTTTTCTTCGTGAATTTTGAGCAAGAATCTGATTTGGAATCGGATATTGAATGTAAAATAATATCCCAATAATGTGTTTAAGATAATATATAGTTTTTTAAATAATTAAAGTGTTATTAAAATAAAATTGAACTAATTTTGTATAATACAAGACTTTTGTACTGTACATTGTATTATACAGTCTCAAAAAAATTTTGTATTTTGCCAAACCCTAACTACTGGTACTAAAACAATAGCCCCAAACCCAAGTTTTGCTTAAGAATTATTTTGTAAAGAATTTTTAGTAAAAATATTGAAACTTTTAATTATAATTAATAGCTTTCCGTTCGCTATCGTTGGCATTAATTTAACTCATTTGGGACTAAATCTCTTAACCAGTGGTCGACTCAAAACACATCTTTTCAATTCAGTCAACCGTTTGTTTATTTTAGAGGACTTTCACAAAGTTTACAGTAATATAAAACTAAAAAACCAAATGAATTAAAATTAATTGTTTTTATTTTAATTATTCTATTTATTCAAAGGCTATCTATTCGTTAATTTTGATAAACTATGGCTCGAATGCAAACCGGAGTCAGTGATGGAATTCAGTCACATTAGGGACAAATTCGAGAACCAATTGAATGAGAAGTTGTCGGACGAGCAGACGATACTTAAATGGGATCCGCATATTGAGACACTTTAGTGATTAGAGAATAAGAATTATATAAAATGTTTTTTAATTTAATTATTTTTTAGTAATTTATTTTTAATTTTGTTATTTATTTTTTACAATTTATTTAATTTTCTATTTAAGTAATTCTGCTCTCAATTCAAGTGATACTCGTTTTGCACACAAACACATCAATTAATTATCGCATTATTTATTAATTTTTATAAAACATAAATAATTTTTTAAATCTCACACTTTATAGACATGAGTCAGGGCACCTGACCTATACCTCCCCCTCCCCCACACATCTGCCAACTTTGACACAAACTATTGATTTAAAGATAATTAGTTCAAATTGTTTTTGTTTGAATGCATTAAATAAGAGTTTTTCAAATACCGGTTATTAATATAAAAAATATTGAATTATAAATAAAACAATCCTTTGATTGGACAGGGAGTGTATTTTTCTCGGCAATAATCTGCAGGAGCTGTTAATGTGAAAAGTATTTTAACTTAATTTTACAAAATTTCTACTTTTTTTAAGCAATACTTTTAGAGAATTTGATTATAATTTACACGAATTCTTAAGAATTTGTAAATATTCACAAAACTTTGCAGTATATTAGCCCTTTATCCTTTAACAAAATTACACCGATTAGATTCCTCTAATATTGGTGATATTGGTTATCCATGAATCATGATTTATAAGTTTTGATAGAATATAATCGGACAAAAATTTTAGTTTGGATAGAATACGAGATTTTATCCCATTTGAGCCTCTAATTAGAAATAAAACTAATAGATTAAACATTGAAATGGAATATCAAATGTTTATGTATTACTTTATAGGCGCAATTGCATCTTGACTTTGCAAAGTCTTTGCATACTATGAAATTCATAGTCTTAGTGTAGATTATTAAATAGGTCATTGATTATTCTATCTTTTATGCACAATGTTTATTTAATTTCATGTTAGCATTTTTATATTTATTCATAAGTAGCCAAGGAAACTTTTAGCCAATATACGCCAACAATATACCATCAAAAATGTTGCAATACATGACAAGTTGTAAATAGTTTTAATTGATCTTTATACTACTGACATTGATGAAATGTTACAACATATCTTAGACCGGATCGAAAACTTATAACTAGCCAAAAAAATAGGGGGGGGGGGATGATTAGAATTTAACTAAAAACTTTAAAAAATATTTAAAAACACGGCATATATGGTCATATATGATAAAATTTTTCTAAAAAATACATATACTACTAATGTGTCTGTCCTTGGATATACCTGTATTTATTGCATTACGTCATTTGAGATGGATTTACGTTTGTTTTCATAAAGTTTTCGTTCAATTCATTGAATACGAAAATCGGACAAAATTATTGTTAAAATCAAACGAAATGTCAAAACAAGTGGTCTATAAAACGAAATTGATTTTCAAAATCAAAGATTTCATGAATAGCGATGAAAATGAGATAACAAGTGATGTCTTCACTATTGGAACCGATAAATGGTATGTAAGCGTCGAACCGAAGTCATTGCGCGATGACATGGAGTATATGAGCGTATATTTGACTTTAGATGAAAGCACTGAACCCACTGTTACCGCAGACTTAATAGTATATCCATTAAGTCGTAGTTATAGGCGATTGAGTCAATTGGTTTTGGATAGAAATGAGTTTACGGCCGAAGACAGCAGTTGGGGATCAGAACTAATGAGAAGAGAGGACTTATTAAAACACAAGAATATACTTCTGCTGAACGATGTTCTGACCGTTGGTTTCGATATCAATGTCTATAAGACAACCAATGATTGCAATGAAATGAAATCCATATTCGATAACAGCTTTAATGTCAAACATCTGAGTGATTGTCATCTAATTGTTGGCCAAAAAGAGTTTTATGTGAGTAAAGCGGTTCTCAGTTCCCGTTCCGATGTCTTTCAGTCTATGTTTGCGACGGATATGAAAGAGAAAAACATGAATGAAGTGGTTATCGAAGATATAGTCGAAGAAGTTTTCGAAGAGTTCTTGAAATTTATTTATTTTCAAAGAACTGATAGATTAGAGGAATTGGCGGAACAACTGCTTTATGTGAGCGATAGATATCAAGTCTTGGATTTGAAGAATATTTGCCAGAATTTAATTGAATTCAATTTGAATCCGAAGAATGCCATCAAAGCATTGATTCAATTCAATGCAATCAATTCCACAGATTTTGTGAACAAAACGATTGAATTTTGTGCTAAAAATTATAAACGAATTCGAAGGCAATCAGAGAAGGAATGGTTGGAATTGATTCGATCGGATGACCAAACTATGAGACAATTAAGTGATGGAGTGTTGGATAAGATGTCTCAACTGATCACTGATTCAGATCTAAGTGTCGTTCAGTCGCGTAAACGAAAGCACAGTTCTATTGAAGCAAATACTGTAATAAAGACGTATACCTATAGACTCTTTCTATAAAACAAAAGGGGTCGGGAAGGCTGAACCCATCAATACTCCTAAAGACCACTTGAATTAATCGATCTGTTTTCATGTTAAATATTGTTCTTATCAGAGCATAAGTACGTCTTATTCGCATACTTAACACTTTTCTAGGAAAGGGGAAACATATTAGGCTAATTGTCCATGCTTGTTTCACTTTAATTCTGTTTTAATATTATATAAGGGTATAATACATTAAAACGACATAAATTGTAATACAAATTATTCAGACATTTAAATAAAACGATGCGTTAATTGTTTAAATTTAACATGGTCTTAATTATTTCTATTATGGTCTCAGACTAAAGTATTATTGTCACCGCAATCCTCACTCTTCTCCTTATTCTAAATGTTGAGCGCGCAGATTTAAATGGAGTTAGTATTAGTAGATATGATTCAGTTTCAATCTCTTATCTGATTCAAGCCCTTAGATCACATCGCTGTAGAAGACTAAAAATCCGAAATTAGCTAAAGAAGTATTGACAAAATACTCCCACTCACTGACTAAGAGCCAATAGAATTTTGTTTATTCTTATCTTGTTCCTTTCTTTATATTTTTTTATATTTTCCCCCTGCGTTTTGAGGAAAATATCTAAAAAATCTCCACCCCTCTATCTTGACCGAGATTGGCTACCCCTGTATTAATAGTGTGTGAATTAGAGAAACTGATGTTAAACACAGATCTGAATCTAAACTCAATTAAATGTCAAATTGGTTCAGAACCTCAATGCACAACAAATATACAGTATTTAAGTTTACATTAATGTAATTAAAATATAATTAATTTTTTTTATAACAAAATATTTCTCGAATACCCGTTCCTTTACATTATAAGACATATTCATAATTTGTAATAATTTTTTGTTACTATTCTTGAACTTTAAGTTTTATTTAAATTTTCTTATTTTAAATACAGTTTAAAAAGACATAAATTGTAATACAATTTGTTCAGACATTTAAATAAAAATATGAGTTTATTGTTTGCGATAAAAATAAAATTAAAATGTGATTAAAAAGCAGAAAAAACTTTTATATCAAATAAATAATTGAGTATTTTATATAAATTGAATGCAAATTTGAAAAAAATCACTTCTTATATAACAAATGAATGTTTTTCTAACGACAGGAGAAATCAAAAACATATTTACAAACAATCGGTACATTAATTAACAAATAATATATTAATAATAAGATTAATAGAGTTTTATAACAACTTTTTTTCTATAAAATAATTTTAAATAAAAAACATTTAATTCAAATCTCAATTCAAGGCCTGTTTTATTCGGTCCACACATAGAAGTGATCCCCGTCTGCCCTCATCACTGAGTAATATGAAATTTAGGAATCCGTGCGGCAGTTCGTCCAATATGTCCAACACTACCGGACCTACAGGTGAAAGGATGGAAAGGAAATGAGAATTTAAGTAAAATGCGTCCAAAAAATATATTCTTATTTATAAATTATTAGTTATTTCAGACTATATTAAACTTATTCTTATTTGTATTTATTGTCCATACCTACTATACCATACCTGTGTTCTATAAATAAGATGGAATGAAAGAGATTGAGAGGGATAGAAGATATTGAGGTTGAGGGCAAGTGTTTTAAAGTACCCTAAGTACGGCTCTATAAGCCGCGGCTTATCTGATGAAAAAAGTGGATTTTTTTGAAAATTATAACAATCGGTTAATACGTTAAAAAAGATTTATTTATAAAATCAAAAACTTTACAAATGAATAAATTATAAAATATTGTAAAGAACTGAA